>KI422951.1:13836-33133 GCA_000473375.1 Anopheles culicifacies | reverse complement strand
TGCCAGTGACAGATATTTTCTTTTTTTTTTGTATCTTTAGACGTTAGACCGGAGTTTGATTTCCCTGGAGCGTGTAATTGTACACCGGCTTCGTAAACGAAGCTGTCGGAAACAATTTGAGATATTTTAGATAATAATTCTTCGAATCTTGCTGAAAGGAAAAAAACGAGTTTATTAAAGAACCTTCACACTTGGTGTGGTGTGTAAGAGCTCGAGGAAAATTTCAAAGATGGCGGTGAATTTATATTTCACCAAACAACAAACAGTATTTTGGGTAATTTAAATTAAAATATCGCTTCTGGTCATACGCGTGGTATCTTTTCTGTACGGGGTTTTATCTGATTTTGACGTTTCTGTTGCTGCACGAGCCGAAACAGTTTAAGAGCTAGCTAAAACACAGCCTCCCACATGGTGGAAACTCGAACCAAACGTTTGCGTTTGATTGTTTGCTGTGTTGTTTTATCTGGGAGGCAAATTATAATTTTTTTGTTTTTTTAGTTAATGGAACGGTACATTTACCTTGCGCCTAGCGATCTGACGCTAAATTCCATTGGGATTCATCTATTCGTTTACATACCTCCGACTATGCCCAATTTGCTTTCAAACCATGGTGTTAGGGTTTAGCGTTTAGGCTGTATGTGAACTGTCAGTAACATAAAAAAATCCACAGCATTATTAAACATGTGGTTCTTCTTTTTATGTGCCGTGCGGTTTATGGTTTGCATAGCATGACATAAAAAAAACACAGTTGATGGCACGCGACGTACCAGAACCGCGGATTTTCACCCCAAAAAGCATTATTAAATTTGTGTTTTTCAATCAACCAAAGTTGTGTATGATGTTTCAATCTCCTCCATCATGCATTCTAAAGTACGTGTGGAATCAACAGTCACAAAAAAAAACGGTTACGGTCTGGCTGTCGTTTTGCTGAACAGCGACTCTTCTGTCCGGATGTTAAATTTGGTTCATTTAAAAATGTGTACCATACAACCCGCCGGCTCTCGCGTATGCAGCAGCAAATCCTTGCAGCAAGTTAGCGATGGCTTTAACATGCTTTCATCACTCTCGAAGCGCGCTTGGCGATATGCAAATTAAGTGCAAATTTCTTTCTTCTATGACGAACGGTCCCATTGCGGGAAGTCGTTGCAAAAAAAAAAAAAACAAACTTCCATAAGCGAAGAACCCAATTAGCAAGTGCCCCCAGAGGTGGTCATGGCCGGGTACGGGGACATTTCTCGAACTCTCCTCCCCCCCTGGCGCTAGCGCTTCAGTGCGCGTTAATGAAAATAGCGTGTCCAGTGGTGAAGTGTGTTATCCTGTTGCCGTTTGCCGCATCGCAAGCTACAGGACGAACTTTTTGTAAATATTTAATATTCAAAACAGAGCGCACAGCATTGGACAGCACAGTGTAAAGTGCTGAGAGTGGAAGTGTCTTTTTTGTGTTTTTAAAGTTTTTAGGATTTTAAGGTTCGGGTGGGTGTTTGATGCGGATGGATGCTATAGCTGGGAAGTTTGGTTGTGAGCTAATCTAGTCTAGGTGAGCTCCAGTCATTGGACACTAGCTGCTATCCTCAGGATGTTTGATGATAATGATATCTTATTTAACATTTCTGAGAGTTAGCAAGAAGTTCGGTATTAAAATATTGCTTTGAAAATTGAGCAATTCTTAAGATCTGATCTGATCTGAGTTATATACTGGGATATATAATGTTTTCACCTTCTGCTTCAGACGTTCTTCCGGATCTTGTAGTCAGTTAGTTAGGATATGAGCTTAGTCCGGCAAAGGCATACATTTAGCTGCAACTATAGGAGATCATCCAGAGATTCTAGGACACAACTGGATATGCAAATACCGGGCTACCTTCGTGCCAGAGTACGCTATATACTATCCTCAATAAATTCAGAAGTCCAGTGCAAACGAAACATTCTCAATGATAGTTGATAAAACGTACAACCCTGTGCGAAGCAGTTTCTTTAAGCTTATTCCAATGTCTAACCCATTTTACCTGTTCCACGTAGATGTTGATGGATAAATGGCGATAGCAGCAAAGCTAGATCCGTTCTGACCGTACTCGCTACTGTATCTATACACGATTTGTTTAACAATTCCCTCGGAATCAGTGCAAATCTTCTCGTTCACATGTTGGGCGGATTTACATGCGACATTACTCCGCATACAAATACCATTTGCATACTTTCCCGGGCAGCAACCGAATTGGCTTTGGATTGCTGTCAAAGTTTACCCGGGTTTAGACGAAATAGCGCCAACGTTGCCACTATATGCTAATACACATCAACGACCGACCGAGTCGATGAAAGTGTACCGAAATAGAGCGCTTCGCCAAACCAAAGTTGCGAAGCATAAACAGCAAGACAGCATGCATCCTTACTATTGGACTTGGTCTTATCGTTGTAACAAACGTGCAACCAGCGGCCTCAGGTGAATGACTTCTTGTATCGCCTCCTGACCCTGCGTACTTGGCGGGGTTTGGGTTTTTGGGGTTGGAAAATTTATTCCAACCAAAATTGAACCCGAAATGAAGGATAAAGAAATATGGCGAAACCTTCGCATCGGTTTGCCGACCTTCGTCAGGTGTACTGTGCGACGGTAACAGCACACCGCACATCGACGGGATAATGTCTGCGCGGCAATCTGCAAGACAAAACCCCCACCCTAGGGCGCACAGCTCGGTGGACAAAACACAACTGAAAGGGGACGATCCGTCAATGGTGGATGGCTCGGGGGCATTCTAGCTCTACCTCCTCCCCCGGTTTTGCTTAATGCTCGACGTGTCCTTTTTCCGTCCCGGTGAGGGTTTTTTTCACCTTCCCCTATTGCTTCGTGTGACCTTCAGCCAGACAAGGTGATGGCTTGGGAATTTCACATTTATTCCACAATTCATTCATCGTTCCCTGCTTTGTTGGGTTTTGTGTGCGAATGTGTGCGTCACGTCCCCTGCCCCCCGGGGGAGGAACTGGCCTGGCTGTGCGTGTGTGTACGTGTGTTTCTGTAGTTTGTGTATTGTGTGGTGTGCTTTGTGTTTTGCATTTTCTTACTTTGCAAACACACAAAAGGAAACCTGCTGGAATGTCGGGTGTTGGGATTTAACATAGACAATCTTATGTTATGTGCCAATTTTTTTTTTATCCCTCCCTGGGTGATTTCGTGTTGGTGGAAGCTTAAGGGAAAATAGCTGCACGAAATACACGACGAGTTGTTTTGGTCTGGCGTATGTTACAGATTTTTTTCCCCCAAGTGTTTTGGAAGTTTAGGGATACATCACGAGAAAGTGTCTTTCCATATTACCAGCCAGACCATGGTGGAATATTGGAGCTGATTATAGCGAGTTGGAGAGCTGAAATGTTGAAGTGTTTTGTTTGCCTACCGAGCTTACATGATGAGTGGATGAGCATAAATTTCAACGAGCTGCTTAGCGGTACCTATTTACTCCCCCCTAAGCGTGTCGTGGGGTTTTTGGGGAAATCATTCTAACGATCACCTTTCAGCGCGTTCACTTTTCACGCGCTGTTTGTCTCCATAAGTCATCATCATCTTCGAAACGAAACAGTGGTTTCCATTAGTTGTGAGTCGCATACGCTAGACACCTTTCTGTCATGCTCGTCGCCCTCTCGTCATCGTCAGGCTAGGCAAGAATGCCTACGCGAACCGCGCCACCACCTTTGGCTACGTGATCCCGTGGGGCGGGCTGACGGTGACGGTGGTTTATGTGCGGCAGCCATCTTCACGTTTCTTTTTAATTGCCACATTCATAAATCTTAATCTGTCAACGAAAATTTTTCAATTCTCCCACTGCTTCCAGCCACCCCCGGTATGGTGGTGGATCTGGGTGACTTTGCCGCCCCCGCTGCCCCCCCCCCCCATTTTGCTGTCCTTCCAGGTGTCTGAGGTCATCGAGTGGATGCGCGGGATGGTGCTCTGCTAGGGTGGTGTGTTTCTTCCTTGTGGCCCATCATAAATCTTTCTCGAATTTTTCGAGCCACGGCAGAAAAACACTCATCGCTCGAGTGCCGGGCGGGGCTGGGAAGGCGGTATGTGAGTGGGTGGGTAAAGACGGTACACGTCTTGCAATGGAACGAGAAGATGAGTGGTTAAGCATCGGTCGAGAGCTTGCGCTTCGTCGGCCGTTTGACTTAAGAACGGATCAGCATCCCACGGTTGTTTTTCGTTTTGTTTTGTTTCCCTCCATAACCAATGGGGCTGGCTGGTGCGAGAGTCCCGTTTCCTGTGCCTTCGTAAGAGTACTGTTTTACTTGTTGTTGTTGTTTTTTTCTTAAATGCTGTATTACTGCATTACCTCTTTCTTCTTAATCTTGAAACACACCGCGCAAAAGCACAGAGCCAAAGAGCGTGTGTGTGTGTGCGAGCTCGCGCGCGATCGAACAGAGGGTACACCGTAATAATAATCTTTATCATCATCATTAACCAACTCGTCACGATTCCGAATGGTTAACTTTGTTTGCTTCTACACATGCTTTCTTTCTCTCTCTTTCTTTTCTTTCAGGTTGGATGAGATCTGTCGTTTGAATCTTCTGCCAATGTTGTGGTTCACAGCAGAATGAACGTAGCAAAGCGAATCGTCCATCCTGGAAACGATGGAACTGGTGGCTGAAAAAAGCTGGGCACCGTGAGGATGCCCCACACTTCACTGCAATGAACGTCGTTGGTAATTGCACCAGTTCTACGGCATCGTTGTTCGTGTGCTGGGGAGCACGGCGAGCAAGCATTCCATTGCAGCGCGGGTTAGCTGTTGCACGAGTTTGTGGGAGACTCTCGTAACTTCCTGCAGGAAAGTCAAGCATAAACGAAAGGCCACTAAGTAAGCGACACTGCGCGAGCACGGAATGCGAAGAACTGTAGACCCGAGCGGGTGGACAGAAAGGTGTGTAATGTACACAACGAAAGCATCGTAAACGTCCCACCGCCAAGAGTCCTTGGGAATGGGGAAAGCGGTTTCTGTGTAATGTAGAGCAGCCGACACCCCGAAAAGCTCCGGAATAGGAATGCCAGCCAGCAAAAACACACGGTTAAAACCAACGTACAACGACCGAACGACACAATGACCAAGAAAGCTAAACTGTCAAAAAGGCACCAGAAAGCTTTTGCTCGTACGAGTGGGAACGGTTTGAAACCACCCCGAAAAAGGGATAACAAATGGAACGTTCAGGGAAAAAGGGCCATAGAAGGACCAGAAAAAAAGTGGTAAAAGTAATCGAAAAAGATCATTAAACAAAAGAGGAGCAAAAAAAACGCAGAAGAAAAACACGGAAGAGAATAATGTGAAGAGTAAAAACCAAAAAAGTGGAACAAGACAGACGGAGCGAGTTTAATTGAGAGAAGATGAAAAGGAAACAGGATGAAACCGGCACCATGGGGCATGGGTACGGTGTGCGAAGGACAAGTTTAATTAAACGTTTGTGTTTACCTTCGTTTTGCTTGGTTTGTAAAAATTTTCCTCTTCTTCCTTTTTCCCGGCTTCCCAGGTTTAGGTGGAAGGAAACAAGAACGGGCACGAGGAGGGCCATTTTTTTGCGCGTAAGTGCCGTGGGTGAGTGAGTGTGCGCTAATAAAGTGTTGGTGTGTGAGAGGGTGGAGGGTGCGCGTGTGTGCGTGTTGTGTAAAAGTGTACGGTCATTACTTCCCACGCGCGCATGGAAGTGTGGCGTAAGGTGTTGGGTGCTGCTGAGTGAACGAAACCGGCGTGCTGTTTTGGGGAAAGCTTATCACGACACACGGGAAAAAAAGAAGCCAGTCATTTTTCTCACCCCGTTCCAAGCCCAGCGCCCTTCATACTACCCCCTTTTCAACCCGACGATTCGGGCGGAGGAGTGGGTTAATTGGTGGTGAGTGTCTGTTTGTTGTGCAAAAGGGGAAGTGAGGGAGTGATAGAATACTGGTCGCAGGATGGCGGTAAGCAACATCGTGTGCGAGTGGTTGAGGGCCCTCGGGCTTGGCCAGTACGCGGAGAGCTTCCTCGACAATGGATACGACGATCTGGAGATCTGCAAGCAGGTCGGCGATCCGGACCTGGACGCGATCGGTGTACAGAATCCGGCCCACCGGAGCAAGCTGCTCAAGAGTGTGCGGTTGCTGCGGGAGAAAGGTGCGGCCAGCGTTTACTTTCAGCTGAACGATCCGAAGTCACTGCTGTCGGACAACAGTGACAGCCTCGAGCGCGACAGTTCGCCATTGATGCTGAGCGAGCTGGAGGCGTTGTTGCAGGAGCAGCTAAAGGCGGATGGCGTTTGTCTGACGGCACATCCGTACTCGACACCGGTAAGTGGATTCTATTTACTATTGTGATTTGTTGTTGGAAAGAATTTTTTCAAAATCTATACACTATTTAAGAAAATTGAAAGAGCAAAGACTCGCTTCAATTTAGTTGGATTTATTAGATAATAATCGAGTAAGTTCGGAGCGGCTCAGTGACCGTGGGGATTGCGGCGCCTTTCTTAAACGGCAGTACTGGGGTTAGAATCCCATCCTGTCCGTTTCCCCCCGTAGTGAAGATTCGACTATATCTTGCTGCGAGTAAATTCAAGATACAACTGCTAGAAATAGCAGCAGAGGTCCCAAGACACATCTCCAGGTTGATTAGTCATAGAAGAAAACGCATTGAAGAAACTCAATGTCTCACTCTCACTTAGATCCAATTCTTAAAAGCTCTCAGTCGTCCCAATGGGAAGCATTCACAAATACACAAAACTTGCTTTGCAAAAAGTCAAACCCCCCATATAGGACGAAACTTTTCTAATTTCAACCGATCCTAACGAATCCATACACTACTACTAAGGTCGCCATTGTTTCCTGTGCTGAGTGCAACTGTGATGCTTTTCCAAAAGATTTCAAACTTTTCGTCTGCAATCATTCAGGACATCTGAGGTTAGCGTTGCGTGTTATGTTGAGATTGCTCAAGTAAAAAAAATCTTCCACAAATATCCAGATCTATAGATGTAACTTAAGATCTGTTATACGAAACTTTTGTTGGAGCTCGTTTTGTATTCACCGCCGATCCAAAGCCGATCAATTCTTCAAGAAGTCAGTGTTTTCTCTGATACTCTGGGAATTGAATGTCATGTGCACAAAAAAGTGGCGTGTGTTTTGCCAAACTCCTTAGTATTGAAATAAAAACTTTATGTGTTGTAAAAACAAGCACAAACACAAGCTTGGAGTTTTAATTGCTCACGAGCAACTTTTGCTTCGGTGCAGTTACAGGCGAACGCGTCTTGCTGCACACGATTATTCAATGAACCACATTTTTATGCCATTGCACTGTCGGCTAAACCATTGCATGATGGGAATGTTTTTCGGTAAAGTTTCTTCCCTTGTCCGATGGCACTACGCCAAACGTTAGATATGCACACACACACACACAAAAACGGGAGCAACTTGAGTTTTTCATGTATCTAAAATTTTACGAGTCTCATGATGGAAGAATAGCAATTCGTTCGCCCACAAACGTGTAAGTGTGCCTTTCGGTCTGCTTTCCGTGAGCGTTGCCGGCCTGCGTGGTCTGCGTCTTGCAGCTCAGGGGGTCATGGCGGGGTGGGCAAAATTATGGATACACTTGGCATTGCATGAGGTGTAGTACCGAGCAAACATGATCCTATTTATGGGCAAAGTTGCACTACTCGTAAATGGGTTTGGAATAAGTTTTTTATTACGTCATTACCATCGTCTTTACCGAGAGCGTGTGCGCGTGTTATCCTGCGATGGTTTGGTAGCGTCTGGAAACTAGTGGGAAACATTAGCATAATCCACCACACGCACTCCTCACACGTTCCACTCCGTCATGCCTCAGGACATGATTATTCAGCTTTCGGCTCGGCATCGTTGTCAACAGTCCTGTATAAAAGCTGGCCAAATTAGTCGCACTGAGAATTTGGGTCCGTTTCGTGCTTTACCGCCCGAGCAACACATAAAAGCTTTTGATGTGTAGAGCGCTTGTAACGCCAGTCTCGACCATACCGTTCTAAGCTGGTAACTTCAGGAAAAGGTAATTTTCATTGCTAATGTACCGACCGGAGAGGGAGAGAGAGCTTGATCTGATGTGGTTTTTCGATTCTACAAAAGAAATCCAGCCCATGTCGGGCACTGGTTTGACTCGCAGGATGTTTCTAAGACGTGCGGACGTTTCGTTTCCCAATTTAGGAAGATTTGGAAGATTTCGTCCAAAAAGCGCTGCCGGAGTAGGGGAAAAGGGTTGTAGTGATCGGTGAGAACCACTTTCCGTCGAATGTCTGGCGAAAAGCGAATCTTTAGCGAATGCAAACGCTCACCCAAGAACTCGACACAGCGCAAGATGTACTAAAATGCAATAAAACGTAATTTACGATTGGAGTTCGTTCGTTTGAGGTTTTTTCGGGTGGTAGTTGTACAGTGTGTGTGTGTACGTTTTTTTGTGAGCCTTCACGTAAAGTTAGATGCGATTTCCAACCGGTAGCTCGAGGGTTTCGGGCAAGACCTTTCAGACAGATACCTTTTTCTTTTCCGCCCGCCGAATGGCGCTTGAGGCCCGGGGATGGGTGGCCGAGAATGTACTCGAGAATAAAAGTCAAGTGAAACGACAACGGTGACCTGAGACATACGGCATGGCCTGGTGTTGTCGGATAGTCGGATGGCACCTGCAGGCAAAAACGCAAAACAAAAATGGAGCAAACAAGACCAAACAAAAAAAGAGGAAAGATAACCTGCAAAAGTAAAACGTAAGGCCATCGTGAAAAGGGTTCCCCGATATGGGGGGGGGGGGGGCAGTCGTACCCGGTACCCATCTCCATCCGGCATGCGGTCTCTGTCAGAATTTCCACCCCTATGGAAGAAGATGGGCCCAACGTTGTACCGCCGGCGCAAACTAGCAGCAAAAGCATAGAGGGTCGAACAGAAAAAAGCCGGAGCTCGCAAACGATTTCGGGGCCAGGGAATCATAAAAATAAATCAACGAAGCACTGCAACTTTTGCGACTCCTGCGGGGTCTGCGGGACTGTTATATTTGGTTTTCCGGTCCATCCCGTTTGTGTGCGGCCGGGCGGGCTGGCTTCCAAAACCCGTGTCTCTGACGTGAAGCGACCCTGCAGGGTTTTCGTGATGGAAGTACTCGGTGCCGCCGTTGTCTTCCCTTGAATTTTTTTGCTTTCAAGCTTCGGGGAGGTATCATGTTCTGCATTTTTCTGGGTGGCTTTTCGTTGTAACCAAACGCGCGAAGATTGTCCGAGTGGATGGAGACTACGCTGTCGGGAAACTCCGATAAACGAGCGGGAAAGAGATAAAGATCGGGGAAAGAAAAAGAAAATAATGCTGATGCCATTCTCGCTAATAACCGTACACGGTTTTCCACATGCGGGTAAGGTACGATTGGATTGGCCCATTTGGACCGCTGCAAAGGAATGGTGATATTTTACAACAGTGCTGCCATTATTCCGTCCCAGGTGCCCGGGGCCCAGGTAACCCCGGAGACGGGAACAAGTTTCGAAATTGTTATTGTAAATCGATAGCAAATGCCACCGAGTTGTGGTAAGTAATTGATTAGTGATAGGGAAAGTGGAATGAAATGGACTTCCTCTCGTGGGGAATTTATATTTACTGTGAAAGCCATTTTAAAACCTTCATATAATCTTTTATGTTCGTGGAGATTGTTGTTTTTCAGTGGAAAGTTTTGGGTATAAACTCTGAAGTTCGAAATATAGGTTACATCCGTTCATTCGTTGAAGCAAAAGGTCTCGAAACAGTAGTTTGAGAGTGTTTTCTGACGAAAGTATTCAAAAACATACAATTTTCACATCTATTCGAGTATCTCGTAAAATTGTACAATCCTTCTGTGAGAGTATGTAAGTTCTAGGATCACTGATGTTGGAGAAATCGTCTTCTTTTGCAAAATCTCTACAACCTCGAAAGGCCTTGGGCTGCCACTACTGGCTTTCGTGCCTTGAATTTTTCCGTAAACGGGATTGTGAGACCTGCGTTCGGGAAAGACCGTTCGATTGGAATTCGAACCTCGAACCTGAAGTTTTTGAAGACCAGTGCCGCTATCTCCTAGGCCACTGAGCCGCAGACGATTTTGACAAAATGGTGGACATTAATGTTCAAATCAATGGCCCAAGTTTTAAGTGTGGATGAGATTACTCTTGCCATCAAATAATTTCCTCGAAACCCGCAAAGTTATTGAAGCCTTTATCTCTCTTGAGATGTCGGATTCCTAAAACCTCGATCTTTTAGACAAAAATGTGTATTAACCCTTAGTCAGAATATTGCACATACATTTAGTTCCAATGGTCGATTCAGAGTTGCGTTCATTATTGCACAAAGTCTTTTCTAAGCCGTAAATTATCTCGGCTACCACCGTAATCTTACAAAAGTCGGTCACAGCTGGGTATGCTGCTGGGCGGCACTATTTAGATCCACTATTTATTGCCCGAACGCTCGGCAAACCGATTCTGGCTGGTCCACCACTGGCACGCAGTGAGCATCACTTTTCGCATCGCTTATCAGCTGATGCATATGCTTACCCTAGACCCGTGCGACCCCAAGGAAATGGTTTGCAGTACTCCATTCCGCGAACTGAACGCAAAAACACACAACGGAAGGTTATCGGCAAAGTCAGCGCTCGTGCGGGTAGCCTGCGTTAATACACATCGGTCGGCTTCTTCTACATCGAGTGTAAGCTGCTTCTGAGCCGGGGCGCTAAACGTGTTTGTTTCATGTAGTATTTTTTTGTTCGCCACGAAGCCGCACGTAGATGTCGAAATTAATAATTACGACGTCCGAAGGCAATGCGGCCTGAGGGAGGAGGGGGTAGATTCCTTTCCCGGACGACAGGGATTTTAATAACAAAATACCCCAAAATATTGTACTGAAGTACGGTGAAAAACAGCTTGCCCGGTATGGGCAAATCGAAGCTCGAAGGATAAAACTTTGGATAGCAGAGATAGACAGGGCGGCTTAAAACCCGGCGTGATGTAAGCTTTGGATGGCGGAAAAAAGGTCAATCCACTTCAACGGAGCAACAGGGGCTTCTCAAGAGGAGCGGTGTAGTCCTTTTTGTTTTTTGGTTCGAGGATCGGAGTATTAGATAGGCCTTGTCTTTTTTTTTGCCTCTCCTCCTGAACTCCTCTCGGTGGGAGGAAATCGATATGTTAATTTGCATACCGTTGCGGGGAGATTCGGGAGTTTCTTGGGAGTACCGAGTTAGAGATTGTTTTTTTTTCTTTCTTGATGCTTTGCGAAAGTAAAGAAGGACTACTATGCGCAAAACATGATCTGGCGAACGGTTGTTGAATGGGCTCGGTCCCTAGCGCGGTGCGGTTACGGTCTAAAATGCAACCAGCAAAACCTGCTCTCATTTATCTTTGCCGAACCGTTCCCACGGTAATGGTTGATGGCGCTCGTCAACTTTTGCTTGATCTGATTGCTTGCGCTTGTCTCTGTTCGGAACGTTTCGGGAAGATGCTGGGTGGATGGTTGTGCACCCGTGTCGCGTACCGCGCCCCGTTATTGCGTTTATGCGGCAGATAACAACGGCAACGACAACAGGTCCTTGCTACCTGCCAACCAGCTGAAAATCCCTTTATAACTGACGGTGGAAGCAGCTGGCGAGGGCAATAATCTTTCGTTTTTTTTTGTTTTTGGTTTTTTGTTGTATTTTGACCGGGTCAAAATCTTTGCCCTGCATCCTCGTCCTATTCGTTCGTTTGTTTTTACCGCTTTTCGCCAGCTCCTTTCGTTCCAAGGGCGATGCGCTGGAAATAATTTGATTCTTCAACGATCTCCGACCTGGTGGCTGGAGGAAGTTTCGATTAGCTGGTGGCTAGCATCATCTTTTGCAAGCAATGACGGTACCCAGGGACCACAGACCGGTGTATGTGTGCGTGCACAGCCCGTCCATAATCATCCCCGAGATGAAAGAGCTTTCTCCCGTTTGGGGGGGGCTTTTCTTCGCATTTTCGTTGTCCGTAGCGTTGGTGGGGTCGAGTTTTGCTCCGGAATAAAGCGTTTCGCTTTGAACTTTGAACCGGGGTACCGGGGGATGTTTTCGGGATGGGTGGCAAACGGTACCCGGGACTTTGCTGTGAGCGAACTCATCCCGCACCGCACCGGGACGAGGGGGGATTGGATAAATATTTCAATCAATTTCATCTGTTTTTCCGGACCTCCACCATCCGTTTGGTGTACCGTACCGCACCGTAAAACCAATAAAATCATCAAATCGGTGCAATTAAATTTTAATCAAACGCAAACGCCATCCACCGCCATACTTGCCACTGTTTCCCCGCGTGGAAAGATTGTTTTATCGTTAAATAGAAATCAATTTCGCGTACGATATCCGTGTCGTGGTTGGGGTGGAAGTCCAAAACTGGGCGGGGGAGACAATTAGAGGTGTAGTAGAATCAACTTTTTCATCAGTTTTGCAGTATTGTAGACTATCCGTCGGTAGTCAACGCTAATTAAATGATTTGTTTTCGTGGTGGGAGCAGTGTTTGCTAACACATTTACGAACGAGGCTTTTTGGGGAGGCTATTCTGTGGGATCAAGAGTAGCCAGCAATGGGGCCGAAACTCACTTCATTAATTGTGACTTGCCCTTCGTAGTTTTGTTTGTTTGCTTACGTTTATAATTGATCGTAAAGTCGTGTTGATGTTGTTTTGTGGTTTTTTTTTGCATTTTCATTGCATAGAGCTTAATCGGCGCTGTATGTTAAATGTTCTTTCTTCGCTACTCGCTAAAGACTTAACATCTTGCTCCGGTTTGCCCGGTCGTGGGTACATCGGCATTAAATAATTTACTTAATTGGATTCAATTTCGGAACTGCTTCGTTTGTGTTGTATTTGTTTTTTGTTTTGCTGCATTTTCTTGTATGTTTTACAGAGTTGTGAGTTTCATCGAGTTTATACTTCTCTCGGACAGCTCCGTCATTCAAAAAAAAAAAAAATAAATAAATAAAAAGTAAGCAGAAGCAAAACTTTACTGTACCGTTCGTGAACTTCCCAAAACCCGCGTACAAGCTGGTGCAATGCGCGAATACTTTTTATTCGGTTGGTTCGGGTTTTCCCGAAAGCTAATCAAATTATTGCGGACTAAATCAACGCCACGCGAGTTTCGCCCGCAGCCCGGAAAAAGTTGGGCTCGAATTATCTAATTGCATTACTTACGCCTGTCATCACGACGGACGTACGGGATGGCAAGAGCAAAGATGATAGAGCTTAGTTATGAAGTTCATAGTTTTCAGTCATTTCAAAACTGGGTCACTGGGTATAGGACTTGCATTCCATGTATGTTTTTCTAATGTAACCATTCACATTGTACGCACAACATTGTCCTCCCAACCAAGCCAGCTGGAACGGGAACGGAAATCAGTTGATAATGAAAAAACTACGCTCATAAATTGTAGCACAAAGTGTCGTCCTGTGCCCTTCGGTATAGCCGGACAGATGGCACCACGTAGATGAAGGCGGGTGTGAAATTTCCGGCACTGTTCATCCAGCGTCATCATCTGTCCCTTTTATGTACGGCAGCAGGCTGCAGTTGTGTCCGTTCCATTCCGAAGGGCTGAATGTGCACAAACTTTTGTACAATGGAACATTTGTGTCTGTGAATGTGTATCGTTTTGGTAGGACAGCTTGCACTTTATCGACTGGTGCTGGCGTGCACATAGAGAGGGCGCCTGTGTATACCTGCTCAAAACCAATGGCCCTTTTGTCAGTTCATTAGGGAAGGTTCGGTAGTGTTAGTGTTTTTATTTAATGCTACAGCAAAACGACTGTCACAGATGTGTATGTGTGTCACTAATCGGCTTTTGGCGCATGGGCACGCACCTTGTACGCATGTAGCAACTACACGGTATGCGAAAGTAAACCCGAATGGCTCATCAAAGTACAGCCGTTTTGGGGTGTAACCGGCACGTGCTTTTGAAGAAAAACGAACCAGGGTTCGCATTACACACAGCTTTGTAATATGATTTTGTATCCGCTTTGTAATGCACGCAGAACGCGAGAGAACATTCCAGCATGCTTTGCCACCTTTCCCGGACAATGTTTTGTACGCTGTGTGATGTTCCTACAAGAATTTGTTAGTTTAACTTTTGTATTGCTCCTCCTTTTATGTGGTCAAGTTAAGGCTAAGTTTCAGCTTGGTTGCGTTCGTCATTGTACAGCTAACAGTAGCTATCTTTTGAACGATTTTCACGCTTTAATGATTGTTAACGGCCAACTTTCTTATCTTGCCCCAAAACTAGTGCCACGATTCCATCCCATACGCATCCACCTTATCGTGGGAAGATGTGAATTTGGTTGGGGGTAATTAATTAAATTACAACGCAATGTTTACTAATGGCCATTTTATTCCACATCATAATGCTAATGTGTTGCATTTACGCTCAACCACCGGCATTAATGTATCCACTTTGTTTGGGGCAAAAACAACGGCGCCGTTTTTCGTGCTCCTGCGGGCAGACAATTTAATCAAACACGAAGCTATCGTTTTAGGCAAATTGTTTGGGGCAAGATTTCGTTGAGGTTATTATGATTATTATTTTGTGATTTAATTTTGTCTCCTGCCTTGTGGCGCTTCTCATTTCACCACGCAATGTCGATGCTATGAGGTGGAGTTTTTGTTTTCGTTGTGCGCATTAATTCGCTCTAGTATCAACCATCAATTCGTCAGCTCACACGCACGACATCCGTCAACGGCCTTCATGACCGAACACCCGGGGTCGGACTGTTTTCCTTGAGGAGATAACACATGACACATGATGTTTTAAAAAAATGAAGCAAATACCTTGAAATAAGTTCTGACGGAATGGCGCTCGCACGCCAGCACGAGCTGATAGTGTTGCAAAGACGGGCGTGCAGGGCACCGCAGTGAAGTGAATCAGTGCTAAAGAGGCGTCGTGGGATTTGCGGAACGATTAATCATAATTATCACTTCGGGGCACACTGATGGTGGCTTTCCGGGAAGATCTTTCCAGGCCCGTGGGGGATTTTTCTAGCGCATCTTAACATGGGCAAAGCAGCGTTGCTTGGTAGTGGTGCGATTTTAATTTATCATTAAAGTCGACAGTATTTGGAGGGAGACGAGATGCGAGATTCTACATTTCTTGTTGAAAGCAGAGAAAAGACCAATTGATATGACAAAACCTTTCCTGACAGCTATCTATTAAATTGGAAGGAAATATAAGGAGGATAGCAATACAAAGTGACATAAGAATAATTTATGGATAATGAATAAATGAACAAGATTAATAAATTTGTTTCTGTATTTGCTAAAAAAAAAAACAAAACAATCATTACATTACTCTGAGAGATTCGATGAAACCAATTTTTACGTTTTATGTTTATTGTGAGACAAGTACACTAATGTATGATACAAGTAGCGGAGATGTATGCGTCGGTCTTCAAACGGTCGTTCTAGACCAGGGTTCGATTCCAATTCGGGTAAATACCGTACGCAATTCTGACCCTCTCTTGTCCAATATATTGACGGAACTGGCAGAAAAAGACCTTTTAAGTTGACGATTACAAACAGTATCAGTAGTATATAATCTATTTGGGGGTTATAGTTTTTAAAATGTGTGACAGATATTTCCATGTATCACAAACTTGAGTTCCAAAGTGGTTTTTTCATAAGGCTGGGTTCATCCTTTGAAGGTCTTTGTCTTCTACGGCTGTAAACCTCTAGAGAGGCTTGGGGTCTACCGCTCGGGTGGCATACGAGCCTTGAGAATAGGATTCTAATCCAGGTCCTGCTTATACGGCTATCGAACCACATTCATCGTCTGAAGTTCTTCTTCTTCTTCTCTGGCTCTACAACCTCGAGAGGTCTTGGCCTGCCATTTCTGGCTTCCGTGACTTGAATGTACCCGCAACAGGATAGTCAGTCCTGCGTACGGGGGAACGGCCCGAATGGGATTCGAACTTCGGTCCTGTCCGTTCGAAGGCCGGCGCCTCAGTCTCCTCGGCCACCGAACCGCCCCTCGTCTGAAGTTAGTAGACCTAAAATACATTTAAAGGCAAATTATGTGAATGCAATTACTTCAGAGATGTTGTTTGGCATTCCTTAATTACAGCACAACTATTTTAATAAGCTTACACTTACAAGTATCTCAACAATGGTTAAATCAAAAAAGAAATATGTTCGCGTAAAAATGACATCTCCACTTGCGACTGTTACCGCTATCGCTAGCATACGTTCCACTTGATTGATGTTTAATGTGCCACCAAAACGGCTGCTAATTACAACGGTGCCGCATTCCACCGCCAGAAACATGTGTATTATGGGCTGCAGGGATGCTATTAGTTCACCGTCTTCAAAATGCATATTGCAGTGCAACCCGCAGGCATTGAAGAGGGCCACCCTATGCACATACTTTTTTCCGGTTTGTTCGGGATAATGCTACCCCATCAATCTTCCCGTACCCCGGCAACCGACACTTGCTATCCAACGGCGGGTTTGTCACCGTGACAGAAAAAGGGAAGGAGAGAAAAAAAAACACCCGCCCTAAAAATAGTAACAGATGGAAATGCGAGCACGGGTCCCAAATTATAATAATCACTGCGCTCAATGTGCTTAATTAGCCAGTAAAATTTATTGTTAATTACCATTGTTGCACCATAGCTTTCCATTATTTTATTGCCGTCGAAAGATACCGCGAATGGAAGCGAAATGAAAAGAAACGAGAGTGGGAGAGAGTTTGGAACTGTGGAATAGAAAAGACATCCTTCCCTTAGGTTCCGAAGCGTTTGATGTTGGTTTAAGACCAAACGACAAACGACGACTCCGCGATGGCGCCCGGAACGGCTGCCGATGGCTATGGTAACCGGTTGGCGCACAATTAATGCCCATCCCATCCCGGGAACGTTACGTCTACGGATGTTTTCGGGCACTTAGTGTCTGGTTGATTTCGGGGGAAAAGGAGCCATCCTTCCGTTGGGTGTTGAAAATGGGTTCGGAAGTACATGATCCAACAAACGGAACGGAGCAGTCTGGGTGATGATAATTGGTGCCCGGGGTTCCAAAAACGGTTGGGCAAAGGGGAGGACTTCCCATTGCGTGGTACCGTCTTTAATTAGACAGAATTGGATGGTAATCGGTTCTCCATTTACCGGTCTTGCGCCATGGCCATTCCGGATGACTTATGTAATGTCGTCTACGGGGCTGTTATCCACGCTTACGCGCCCGAGTTCACTAACCTTCTCCATTAGCGATATTGAAGGATGGAAGACTGTCGTTAGACGACGAAATTGCTTAATCGCCTGTTGAAATTGTACGAGTGTGCCGGTACGCTGTTCGAAATGTGTATAAATGGTGGAACATGCTTTTGGAGAAAATTTAGGAGAAATCCGCAGGCTTTGACGAAGTAGTTCAAAATCACTTGTAAAACATCAAATTCGTTAACGGCCTTTCGTTCCTTTTGCGCCCCAAAAACACAATTCTTTCTGCGTTTGCATTGGCATCGTAGTGATGGAATGTGCTGGCCGCACATTGTACTAACAATTCTGACTAGGTTTGATTGTGCACTAAATGAGTGGCAAACATTCTATACGTGTGATCTGTTGTTCGCGCATGTTAAGGTTGGGGGGTTTTTCGGAATTCCAATCCCAAAGGCAGCGGAACCAGTGGAGCACTGCAACATTCCATCCGCTTTGGTTGTTTGCTGTTTTGAGAGGCTAGAGGCTTTAGAATCGTACTGCCCGGGTGAAGACATATGTGCTGGGAATGTAAAGCGTAGCCTACCGTTGGTACCCAGCTGGTTGCACCAACCATCATGTAAGCCTCGGCCGACAAAAAAAAAAAAACATTCGAAATTTAAATTCTTTTGCCGCAAATATTTTGATTTGTTCGTACTGAAGCTGAAACCTTCTGGTTTGAAGATTGCGAGACACGTAGGGCAGCCGACTGAAGACAAACTGTTGCCAGGAGGTTGGCCCGAGTGGCGATTGAAATGAATGGAATTCGTCGTCAAAACGCGTCGTGGCTTTCCGTATCTGCCCGGTACGACAGCAATAGCCGAAACGAGCGAAGCATAAGCTATTTAGCGTGCGCATGAAATTGGTAAGAGTGGAAAGGAAAACAAAACGTCCCATGCTAACGGTGGCCCGAAGTTTAAGACGATGGAGACGCTCGCTGTGGCATTTTCTCATCTGCATTAATTTTCGTTAATTGATTTAAGCTGTTATTTTATCACTTGTTTCGTTCCGGCGGAGTGGAAAATAAATCGCTGCGCTGGTGGGCGCCCTTGTCCCTTGTTTTTCTCGCTCAGCTTCCACTGGCGAGGAACGAGTTCCTGCACGCGCGGCCAAGAATGCGTGCGTTTCACGAATGTGCCCTTTTTCTGGTATCAGCTTCAGAGGTGGTTTCATACGAGTTTCGGAACCGGGAATGTGCCAACGATTATACGCACACGTACACTCACACAGGGAGGCACTGAGAAAATGCTGGCATGCCCGAACACTTGGCCACAATCAATCAAAACAAGAGGCCCAAAAATGGTAGAGCAGAAGGGAACACCCGGTTATCCACAGTGTTTGTAAACTGGAACATGTTTTCACAACGACTTACAGCCGAGTACAAGACGGACGTGTCAGGTGGATGGTAAGAAAAGAAAAGGTCCGGAAAGTCGAAAAAGTCGGCCCTAAAATCTGGAACTGTTGCTAGAGAGAGAGTGA
Source organism: Anopheles culicifacies (assembly GCA_000473375.1). Classification (NCBI taxonomy): domain Eukaryota; kingdom Metazoa; phylum Arthropoda; class Insecta; order Diptera; family Culicidae; genus Anopheles; species Anopheles culicifacies. Next base: position 14,461 of record KI422951.1, on the reverse strand, counting down.
GGGAGAAGGTCACGCTCCCTCCACCCTGGATGTGTGCCGGTCGTGGATTGTTACGGTCGTAAAAACCACCTACCACCTCCACAAGAGATTGGCTGTTTGTTGGTGGGAATTGGGCAAAAGACAAAACAACTAGGAAACTAATTAATTGCCAAGTCGCCTGAAACGCTGGCCCCTGGGACGGGGGAGTTGACTGTGGCTTGCGTCTTACGTTTCGGTTTCAGCTCATTGTTAATTACCCGAAATAGACAAATTACTTGTCAGTTTTGTGGTGTTTCGGTACGCACCACTAACAGTATCTGCATCGTTCCAGCTTCGGGGGGAAGGAACCCGATTTTTCGGACCGTTTTTACCATATGTGCTTGTGTGTGTGTATGTGCTGCACGGGTTCGTGTAGGGAATGCTGCACCACTTGGAATGGGAACCCAGGACGACACAGATGCTGCTAGTGAGTGTCTTAATTTATGATGTCTTCTTGAGGTTTCGCACCTACAGCAAAGGCGTTACGCCGTACTGTCATCTCGGGTGTCGCATGAAGCATGCTGCAAAGGTTTATCCTCTAAATGGGTATTCTCTACGAATGGTTGAAATTGGAACCAACACAATAAAAAAAAAGCGGTGTAAGGCT
>KI422951.1:0-11885 GCA_000473375.1 Anopheles culicifacies | reverse complement strand
AAAAAAATCCATAAGCGACGACGTGTGGTAACCTTCCGAGTTGGACTTTTTTTCTGGCCCTAATCTTTTGCCTTTATTCTTGTGGGTTGTTTTATATGTTTGGTGTTTTTAGACCGGTTGCCGGCGGTTAGTGCTGGTTCCGTTTGAAAGGATCGCAGTAAAGTGAAGGTCCATATACAACAAGATAAGCAAAAAAACAAAAAACAAGAAAAAAGAGAAGGAAACCTTTTTCCCCAAGAGAGATGTGCGTCAAAAACTCACGCAATATCGTAACGAAAGGATACGATACAGAAATGGGATATTGGACTAGAGACACAAACACACACACACACACAAAGGAAGGATGAGCCGTTTATGCCGTTGTGTATAAAAGCAAGCATTTACAATCCTAAGCCGATCGTTTCAAAGCAAATCAAAGCAAATCGTGGTTCATGGAAACAAAAACAGAATTGCAGCAACAAAGTGGGCGGATAAGGTCAAACGATAAGGATCTTGCGGTGTAATATGATGGACGAGTGCCTTGTGTATATGTTTGAAGTAGAACAAATAAACAAATATGCTACTTAGAGTGTTTGCATGCGGAAAAGTTTTTTGGGAAGTCGATATAGGGCTATTGTAGCATAAATGGTTACATCGGTGTCACGTTCCTAGTTCAACTTTGACCATAAAATTGATCCAATTAACGGAACGCTTACGATAAACTAGCTTCACCTTCCAAGAAAAGTACATCGCGCCGTGTTGTCCTTTTTCGGAAACAATCGGTCATCCTAGTGGTAAGTAAATTGAATGGTATTATAGCAGCGTTTGTTATAATCCCGGATGATCATTTATCATCCACCCACCCGCGGGGCACACGTGGGCAGAAACAAATCCATCCGCTTTAATCCACAACCACAGTGCCGGGCTGTGGCCAAGTAGGTGCATACGGCATCGCTCCACACGGGGGTTGCGCTCAACATATCAACCGCGTATGCACTAGAGAGTTGACGCCATCCCATGCCCCGGTGCTCACTGCATAATTCTCCCATTAATAAACTGCAGATGTGTCGGAAATTAGGCCCCCGAGCATGCGAATGAATAGGCGATTGTGTGCGTACAGTCGTGCCGTAATGGTCAAGCGCATGATGCACTTGCCTGTCATTAAATTAACGTACCATGTTGTCATCGTGCTGCGAGGATCTTAGTCACTCGAGTGCTGAGGATGTTGTACAGCCTGTGGCATTTCTATGTGGTACGTTCGATAATGATATCGTAAATGGAATGATTCCATCAAGTGAGGTATATGGTGCTAATCTAGTGGAACGTTTGTGGTGACCTTATTTCCATTCGTAAAGGTTTGCTATCATCAAAAAGATCTATGCAGTAATATTAGCTTAGAGCACAGGATGAGTTCGTACAAATATTGCCCGAAAAAGAAAAATCGTTGGACACAAAATCTTGTACGACCTGGGAGAAGCCTGCAGGAAAGTTTATGACATATTTCGCTCACTCCACTTCCTGAGGGAAAATTATGAAACGATGATGTAGGCAGCAAAAAGACACAAGAAAAGTGCAGTGTCACAGCGTTGATGGGCGATCATTTGTACACTTTGCTGACAAGGACGTGGTGCTGGTGAGGGGGTGGGAGGGGAAGTTGGGAGGCTTGCCGATGATGGCAATGAGCATCACACAATTTTGCCAACATTTTATGAACAGTCATGCAGGATGAGTAAGCATTTCGGACAGCAATACACGGGGGAGGAGTGGGAGGATTTGAGGGCAATGTCCGGTACGGAACACCACAACAGCTGGCCGTGTCCTGGGGCCCGAATTTACCTGTTTGATAAATCTTCGACCCGATGGTGTTAGGCACGTCCTGTCGATAGCAGCAACTAAACTGTGCTGTGAACGCAAAACGATGGCAAGAAAACAATTCCGCACACGAAGCAACAGGAGTCTTATGAATAAAGAATGAACTAACCATGCTTTTGGGGGTATGTACGTGGCTTGGGCGTGGGGTTTTTTTGTTGTTGGCTTTGGGCCTGTTTTTATTGCCGATAAAGAAATGGGATTTGGGTGCGATTATGAAATTATATGAAAGCACGTACCGGGCTGTTTGGTATTGTTTTGCCAATTCGAAATGATTAGAGATTATTTGTGCTTTATTGGGTGCGAGTCTTAATTGTAGATTGGGTGGGAAACGCCTTAATGTAAGCTAGGAATTTAACTGCACAGTAATCACGATAAAAAAGTGTTATTGTTATTAAATTAATTTTATGTTTTAGTCCGAAGTGTTTCCTTGTACGTCAGGACTGATTATGCTGTGATCAGAAAATCAGAAAGTCAACATTGGTAACGGGAAGGTTTCCTGAGGTTTTAGTGACTCAGAATGGAGTCGATTACTTACCTACTTACTCATTCGGCGCTACAATCGCTTCGCGGTCTTGGCCTGCTGTAGAATTCTGTCAATCCTTTATCTCTGCCTTCTTAGCGGACACGCCATCGCTCCATCTTAGTTTTGGCTTATCACGTCTCTTCTGTCCATCTGGACGGCCTAAAAGGATTTTACGAGTTGGGTCGTTCGGTACCATTCTCATGAAATGTCCAACACACCGGATCCTGGCGAGTCTAATTCGTTGTAGGACAGTGAAGATGACGTACAACTCGTAGAGCTCGTCATTATAGCAGCAATTGAGAGCTGGAATTTTCCACTCCAACACAGCTAAGAGGGATTCGTCAGCTTTGGACAAAGAGTCTCAAAGCCTCAACCACAATCCATCCAAGTCTCAGAGATGTATAAGAGTACTGGAACTATACAGGGTTAGAATAGAATCCTCACTTCGAACCTCGTGAAAGAAGTTTTGAATGGAGAAGTTTCCTCAGTCTGACAGAAAGAATGGTTGGGATTTAAAATTATCCTTCAACCGGTTATACGAAGTACCGCACCTCAACATTGCTTTGAGATGGACGATGCGAATACTTTAGGTTTGCAAAAAAAAGCTTTTTCGCAGTTGTATTCTCCACGGAATGCATTACAAAAGCTCACATTACTGTTGCAACCCTCACACATAACGAGATACGTCCCGTTACGGTGGAACCGCGTCCAAATGCAAGGGGCGTACATAACAAATCGGTCGGGGCGTACACACCATTAGCATATAGCCGGGAACGGCACCATACTGGCCACCGATCAGAAACTCAGCAGATTGGAGGTATTCTGGCGGTGACATCTCGAAATGGGTTGAAAATTAGGGATGCAAGAAAAAAAAATCGACGGAAACCGCGTCAATGGAACCAAGGGAGTGTGTTGCATCTATACTCTCGGTCTTTTTTGTTGTTGTATATTTCTGGTAACTTTAGGAAGTGGGTAGGAAAACCCCCGGTGCCGTGATTTTCTGCCGAAATGATACATTAACGGTTCAGCTAAAGTGTTCCCGGGAAATGGAAATCCCTCAGCAAGGTGGCACTTTCTCTCCCGCCTCCGGAGTACTCTTTCAACACTGCGCCGAAAACTGTTCACTGATGCGGTATGTCGTTAGTGTCGATTTGGTGCTTTCCGGACTACGGGTCCATTGGGTGGTACCTCTGTGTGCGTTTGTGTGTTCTTCGCTCTTGATGGATTGCGCATCGGCACGGTGGGGAGAAAATTCGCTTCCATTTTCCCGCAATTCAGTTCCCAATCGACACATTAGTAGCACCAAGTGCGCTCTATTGATGAATGTTCGAGTACACGCGCTTAATGGAAGTATTGAAGTCCTTGCTTGCCGGTACGTTTATCCCCCGCACCGAACGGAGCATTTGGGAGCTAACGGAAACTGATGATTATTTCATCATAAATTATCGATTTATCGGATGGCTAATGTGTGGAGCCCGGAACAATAAGTGGGTGGCTGGGTATTGAAAGTGCGTAGGGTGCGATGGCGCCGACGGCTAGACGCAACCGAATGTCACCATGGAACCGCATAATTGCTCCAGACGCTTTCAATATTGCACAGGGGTTGTAGGTGTAGGTACGATTGTTTATTGTGTGCTGTATAACATGCTTTAAAGGGTTTTAAAGTAGGTAACGTTACCATTTCGACAGATGTGGGAGAGGTGAGAAGGATTATGAACATATTGAATTGAAATTGGGAAGACATTTGGGTGTCGAGTAAGGAAGATAAATGGATACGCGTTACCAAAAACCGCACAGTGTAGATCAGGTTAAAGTGGCTGTTTATGAGCTGTATTTATAACTCGTGTTAAGGTTTGACGCTAACTCATTAGTTAAGTTTTGGTGATAAGATGCTGACATGCATTCACCACTATTAGTGCTGTGGGTCGCTTTGTTATCTGAGTCCCTTGAAATAATTTAATTCATATGGGGACTCCCCATGAATCCCCCAAAAGGCATAATCGTTTGTTTATCAGCGATCAAAAGGTTTTCGCCCAGGACGGCTGTCTCCCACGTCCTGCAAGCGTCCGCAGGGAATAATATTAGCTTAAATTACAGCGTCCTCCCGTGGGCTGGTCGATAAATCATGCAAGCAAACGGAAACGTTCTATTCTGCCTATCGAGTTCGACAGGGCCATGTTGCATCTCAATCAACTCCTGTCCCGGTGGAAATGCTACCCCATCCCACAGCTCACAAGTATCTATGTACCGCTGGCAGTGTGCGCTATCTTCCACGGTCGCGTTTGCTTTAATTAGTCCGTGGAAACGCTTATCGGTGAACCCATTTTTCACCACACTTTAACATAACCGGAGGGTTAGTGAGAGATAATGAGCGCATCAGAACTGGACAGCCATCGTCTGGCTCTCGTCCATTACCTTTCCGAGGTGGCATCCGGGAGCGTCTTGAAAGCCAAACCAACGTGTGGTCCAGGGTGGTCGAGTTAATGAGAAAATACCACACATCTGGAGTCGCGGCGGCAGTAATAAAAGGTCTGGCACAGGAATGCCGTTCGTCGTTTTCGATGCCGGCCGGAGACTCCCGGGCGGATCGGAATGGTGGTGAAAATTGAAATGTCACATTCAGCTAATTGATCCCGAACGGTGGTGTTTGGTCGGTTTCGGAAGCAGAGCAGCACAATAGTGGTGTTTAATAAAAAAATAAACCCGAAAGAAAGGTAGACCGCCAACAAGACGTCGGTACAAAGCTACACAACCCGGGCGACTTGTTGGTCGAATTTTAATGTGCTACTGATAAGGAAGCCGAATCCGGTAAGAGAAGCATCTCGATGAATGTGGACATTGGGCCCGCGCAAGGTATCGTCTTGGGACACAGGCTTATCGGAGATGCAGCCGGGCCGGACCCTTTTTACCTGTTTTCCTTTTCGGTAGCGCTTTTACAATTCTATCAACCTGCTCGATGGCGGGTGGGATGAAAACACGTCACCACACCCTTTCGGTGGACTCTAATTAAGGTGCTCTCGAGCGGCACCATCTTCGTGAAGACGTGTTGTGCTCAGAATGCTCGGGGACTGTGCTCTTTTTTTATTCTACGCTTACCGTTAATCTTTCCACTGCTTACTTGGCGGGATGGTCAGTGATGCGTTCGTTCTACAAACTTTGCTGACGCCGAGTTCCTCGCTGAATACTAAAAAAAAAGGATCTCTCGTTCGCTTTCCACTGATTTGGGCGAAAGATAAAAGAAGACCACCAATAAGTAGAGGAAGTCCTCAAGAAGGGTTTTCTCGGACGGGTCATAGTTACCGTAAATGATGATGTTTTACTTTCCATTCGTTCAATGATATGAAGTTCAAGCAAGGAAAAAAGAGCCCCTGAAAGACAAAGAGAACAGGAATTCACCTTTTGCGAAATGGAATTGAACCGGTTTTGATCGGTGGGGATGTCGATTTCGTTTTTTTTGTTTCTAATAATATCGTCGTTAGCTGTTTGCGATTTTTTCGCCCTTCGTACTATCGATTGTCTCTTTGTGGAAAGGTCTTGCGCTAGGCGGATGAAGCTGCCGCAGGAAATCGAAGGAAAAGTCAACAAACCCGGCAACGTGAAGCAAGCTGACATGTCAGCGAAGGGCCACCAAATCTGACCGGGGAGTGCAAGAGTCTCGCAAGATGATCTCATTAACTCATCCTTCTTGCTTTTGCCGGCCGATTTTGTTTGATCCGCAGGGTTTCAGTCACGTCGCTGACCGGATCCCTTTTTGCTTCGATTACTTTTGGTTGTGTTTGTTTTGCTTACTGCTCCTTAATTCCGGAATCTGATTCATTTGATACTTCTTGTCTTATGGGGAGGGTTTTTTTCGGTTTCTTTCGCTACTGATGGCATATTCCTTACACGAGCATTATCCAAAGATCGGATTGTTTGTTAACGGTCCTGCAAAAAAAGGGACACACAAAGACGGCCGGTTGGGAGGTTATTTTTTGTTTGTTTGTTTGTGTGGGCTATAAAGTTCTCGAAGGTCGCTCTCGCACGTTAATGTTTCCATCGTTTTTATAAACCGCGTGACAACGGGACAAAAGGTTAAGAAGTTTGTGCTGGGGGTGTTCTCGAATCTGAGATTGCATTGCGTTTTTTGTTTTGTTGTTTATTTATTTGTGAAACCATCGAACAATTAGATAGCAACCTGGACCTTCCAGTTCGCTTGCTTTCTAGGTTTCTACCGGAATGGTTTACTTGCTGGCTTGAAATCGTAAACCCACTCGCGTGGTTTTTTTTTACAAGACACGCTGTAATGGGTAAAGTTTACTCGGGTGATAGTGAACTTTGTTGCCTGACTTACTTTCCGGCTTCAAGAAGTAAAGTTTTTTAATTCAGCCCAAAGTTCTGCAACCGTCAGATGCTTGCAAGTGGCGTGTTTGTTGTGCATTATCGATAAGCTGCGTTGTGGGAAGATCGTTTCTTGGGTCGGAATATTGGAAAAAAAAACTGAAGGATAAGCAGGATTACGAGGAGTAGGTTGTGACTTGCGGCAAGTTCGAGCAACAGTTGGTAGTGGGTTGAAAAATATCGATCTGGTTTGAAGTAAATGTTAAAATAGGTTACAAATTTTCAAAGTTTGATGGAATGTGTCTTGGGCATAATATTGGTGAATTTGGTAAAAACTCTTGAAGAAGAATCAAAAGCGAAAAAACTGACAGCAGTTGCATCTTTCATAAGCATCGAGATCTTGTTGCTAACTCTGTGACACATGAAGGGAGTAAGGATTCAGTTTTTCAGTTCATGTTTGGTTAATATTTTAGCAAACGGCAGTTAATGAACCAAGAAAACTTTACGCTTGTATATTTATATGAACTTTACATACCTAGCCCTTTGACTATACACTGAAAATAATCTTCTGATCATTGAATGAAAGTGTGGCAAAACACACCCGAAGCACTGAGGAACAAATAGAGTAGAAGGTGATGGAGCACGACGTAAAGTCCCATTAAAATGTTAATTAAATAATTACATTAGAAGCCCCAGACACTGGGCTTACACACACGCATTGCAACTACGTCGGAAAAGTCCCCCAACGAAGGTGAGCGATGAAAGAACGGTGGCCTGCAGTAAGAAAGAAAATACCGTAACGTGCTCGAATGGACAACGACACCAGTCGCAAGAAGGGGCAAATACACAAATGGACTTGCACGGCTTTGAACGAGGCCGAAGTAGTCGATTCGTTTCGCCAGTTGTTCACAAACATCTTGGCGTTTTGTCGTCGTCGACGTAGTGCCGCTTCGTCAACAACGTGCAGTCAAGTTCGACTGCACGCTTGGGCGGACACGATGAAGGTGCGGCCCCAGACTCCGGTTTGGCACTCTCGGGCAAACGATAGGCCCGCGGGAACTGCAACTGTCCCAGACTGTTTCCAGACTGACAGGCAGACAGACGAACCGTGCCCGCGCACGTCGGTGTGCATGCGAGACGTACCGACTTTCCCCGGTGTGAGGTGAAAAAAAAGTGGCAAAAAAACAAAAAGAAGTTGCAATTGCAGCTAGACGACGCGCAAAGAAAATGGCGCGAAATCCCGGCCAATGGCAAAAAGGAGATGCGTTGCGTACTGCGGATGGGGAGACAGTAACGTGATACTCCTTTGGCCGGGCCGTCGTCGCCATCTGACAGGGCGGTGTGAGTTTTAGCACGTTTCCGTACCGTTTGAAGTGTGAACCAAGAGGCCCGGGTGCCTATTGAAGCGTGTTGCCTCAAGGATGCGTCGGTATCAGTGACGACTGGGTTGGCCGGTGGCAGCGGCCCCAGTAAAGTGAGCATGCACGACAAGGAGCGGAGTGGTTCGCACGTCGGGTAACATTTATCATTAACTTTAATGAACAACTAACCGCAGCCTCGGGGACAATAGGGAGGACGGCGCCTCCATCCCCGTCTGTCACAAGCTTCAAGTGTTTTGCTGATCGTGTCGAAGGGAGTGACGGTACCGGGAGACAGGTGTCGGTTGGGACGCCCATTTGTAAAGGATATTCCCAACCAAAAAGGGGTTGGGAATAAGGGGAGAAAGAAAAAATTGAAAATAAATATAAAAAAACACCACAGTTTGAAGGAAGACGGACAAAGGCTGCACGGGAAGAGCAGTGAACTGTCTCAACGATTGAAAATGGTGGGAACTCGCGGTTCACGAGATGGTTCTGAGGCCGTTCCACGGATATGCACACCCTTTTGTAGGATGCGTGCTTACACATGCAATTGTCGCTGAGTGCTAGAGTGCTGTCTTCCGTCCTTTTGATGTGCCACAATGTCTATGCTTGGTTATGTGGAGTGGGCTTTTCACAATTGCTTCTAATCACATTGCATACCGTACCTGTACCAAGTAGAGCGCATACTGTGGAGAGCTGTCTAGGAGGCCGTAAGCCTTTGGTAGTTTTTTTTTGTTTTCTTAAAAAGACACAAATTATTCCGAACGCTCTCTAGCACTACGAAAGGTGTGACAGTAACGTTACATTACGATGATTGAAGTTTAAAGAAACAGGTTGACGTGTAACAGATTTCTTTTTATTTTTTTTCGCCATGTCGTTTGAAACTACTTGTAGAAGACTGCCAGAAAGAATTTAATGGAATTGCATAAATTGCGAGTTGGATTTTTTTGATTTTGCAGAATTCCTAGCAATTTTGGAATTTAAGATGACTTAGGCCAGTTTTTGAAGTGATTTTGACGTTTCGAGGTTAAAATTTTCCTTGCTCTCCATGCAAGCGGACCAGAACAACTAACCTTGTTTATCAATTACGAGTTAGAAGAATTTATGATTTAGCAGAATCCTATATGTTGGGGTCTATGATGACGCAGGCCAGTTTTAAGTGTTTTTTTTATCCAAAATCTAAAATTTTAAAATTAGCAAACGTCAAAACAAGCTGTGTTGTTCAAGATACAAAAACTTTACAGAGTTAATATTTAGTTGATACGCACAAAAGTTATCTAGATGTTTAATATAATTCGTTAAAATTTCAAAATTTGAAAAGCGTTCAGCGAACATAAGTCAAAATGTCAAAATGAAGATTTTGATCACAGTTTTGTTAAAAATCTTCTTATTTTGACAAAACCAGGCTAAAAATGTCAGCTTTATAGTGAAAGTTAAATGAAAACGATATCATAAATTCCCTCACATCATGCCACGTATACATCACTGGCATGTTTTCATATTCATTAGATTGAATCCTGCCTTCAATCTCAACAGCAATAAGCATCAAACATTAACACACTGTGGCTTGCAAGTTAAGGTATGATCGAATAAATAAATAGCTATAATTAGTTTGATTGATGACTTTTTTTGCGTACCATTGCGATAAGTCTATCAAGTTTGTTGAAGGCATAGTAGGCTTGTGGCCCGTTGGATTATAATAGACTGTAGGGAATGCTGGACAGCAATCATTTAAACATTGAAACGTTAATCTAAAGTAAACGAAGTGAGGAAAAAAATAGTAAACTACATGAATGTTGCAGTTGCACTGCATTCCAAAACTAATTTCGTGGTTCCGATACAAAACGACATCAAAGAGATGGGATGGATCATGTTTACCATCGGCATGGTATGCAAAACGGGATGTAACGATTGGTTGTAAAAAGTAAATATGACATAAACAAACACTCGCACACAAAACCACATGCCGCAAGGGGGTTGCATCCGTATGCGTTTGGATTAATTTTTTTGTTCGTTTGTTGACTGATCTTTTTTTGTGTGATGTGTTGTGCACACACCCCATAGAAAGGGGCTGAACGAACGTGAGTTTATGAACCACGGATCAATGTTTATGCAGTGGCCACGAGCTGGTGGCCGCTCATTCATTGGTAATGTCTCGGTGGACAGAATGATGATAATAAACGTGCAATTGGTCCCATTTCTGACTCGGGCGGGAATTATGCCACCATAATGATAGCATGCAACGTAAATGGTTGTGCGTATGCACCCTTCCCCCTGAATCGGCCGGCTGATGACTGATAAATTAATTGATCGCTGATCGCCATACCCTTGCCGCGAGAGTGTCATCTCCGGCTAGAAAGAGCCAATGGACAAACATTTCTTAAATTGATTCATTACTACATCATCCTTGTAATGGACTTCCGGTTTGCAAGTGGTTACGCGTTCGGTTGTCGCGTAGCGCTGGGTGCACACGATGACAGCACACAGAGAAAGGAAATACACGAACCAGCAGCGCAAAAAGACTAACGCGAGTTCCAGGCTTTCCCCCCCGGTCGCGTATGCACGGGGTGCGTTCTGAGTTTAATTGCTGTAAAATGGAGCAATCATTTTCCCATTTTTCACGCTCGCTGGCCCCTCGAGTCGGGACCGGCAGCGCCGGTAGAGCTTTAATAGGAATTCTTGCACCTTTGCCCGTACGATCCAACATTTGGCCTGGTCCCCGGCCGCATAAAAAAGGGTTGGCATGTGAAGGCAATGGATTGAAGGCAGCTCTCCAACGTTTCGCCCGGGATGAAGCACAAATCATCATCAATCGGCCGAACGCGCCAAGCGTTCCTTGGGAAACGGGAAACCAACACCAGGAACCGGGAGTGAAAATAGTGAGAAAAGAAACACAAATGCATTTACATAATTTATGAATCCATCATAATGACACTTCAACCCGTTGTGTTTCTGGCTGATGAATTTGTTCTCGGTTCTATTCTGGCACTCATCAGAGGTCCGCTCAGCGTGGTTTTGTGTGTGCGTGTGTGTGTGGCGGAAGCGGCTTCTTGCTTTCTTGGAGTACGTTTTTTTTCCGCGGCCTCCTTGCCATTCTTGGCAATTGCTTTTGTGTCGTTGTGTGAGAATAGCAATTGCACCGACTCGCTTTGAAGTAACCGACTACCTCGAAGAAGGAAGTATCGTGCGTAATTCATTAGCATATGCGGTTTTTGAAAAAAAGCGTGTGTTTTTATAGAGAACAAGGTCATTAGATTTGTACAACTGTTGATACAAGTACAGTGTTGTTGGAACTGTATTAAGCCAAGAAAATAATTAATTGTTCCGGTAAAATTGTGAATTGCTGCAAATATTGTTATAGAAGTCTGGAATCTTGACAGAAGCTCGAGATTTCTGCGAAAGATCCACGATTAACACATTTCTTACTTCTGTGACATGTATTTATCTGCTACGAAATTGTCATTCCTGTCTAGGGGATTTTGGATCAGTCTTGTGAATTTTGATCAAATTATCAAAACTTTAATAGACGTCATCATCTTAAATCGTTGATGATCTTTGATTAACTGGCTTTTGAAGTTGGTGTCTTACACTGGAATAATCACAGCTTTTTTCTCGGTTACAAAAATCGATGACCGAGGCGACAGCGTTGTCGGTCTGCAAACAGCTGGAGCTGAGTTTCAAACGTTATCCCGAGCGATCCTTTGCAGTGAGGACGTGCCTATTAACTGCGTGATAATTAACTGTCGTAAGCCTGGCAAGACCGAATACGTCGTTGCTCCAAGCAAAACGAAGAAAATAAATTTTCCATTAACATATGTCGTGGATTCTTAATG
>KI422950.1:25804-37733 GCA_000473375.1 Anopheles culicifacies | reverse complement strand
GACCGCACCCAAAAAAAAAAAAAAAAAAAAACAAAATAAACCAAAAAACAAACCACAAGTGTTTCATATTTGACACATTTGCGCAAAACAGGTCCGCGATGATAAACGGTTGGAAGTGCTTTCCCTGTGGTTTTACATTTTTTTAACAGCAAGTAGTGTCGCTACCACGCCTCACACCTAGTTTTTTTTTCGTCGTAAGTGCCGTCGATGCCGGAACGTCACAATCAGGTTAAAGTCGTTTATCATCAGCCACTCTTGTGCGCTGTCATCAATCATTAGCGCATTTATGACAGATTCCCTAACTGCAAAGCTTAAACCTCGTCTGTAACGGAACACACACCCCTATCTTAGGTTACACTTACCCGGCTTGTGATGGTACTGGTGCGTGTTAATGATCCGGTTATTGAGCTCGTCACCTTCCATCGATGACATCGATATCTCGTTGTCGATATCTTCCGGCCCGACCGATGATACCGTACCGTGGTTCGAGTGTACGATCAGCACATTTCGCTGGTCGAACGATTTGTCCGGCTTCTCAACCGCACCGGAACCATCGATACGCGTATACACATCGTTGTCTTCGTACGTGTGTACGGTCGGTTCCTGATGCTCGTACTTCCTGCAGATCTCATCGATCCGCTCGCCATCCAGCCGCTGGTAGAACTGATCGATCGATGCACCGGACGCGTGCACATCATCGATCGGTTTACAGTCCCGATTCAAATCGTCCCACGCACAGTAAGGATCCTGCAGTTCCAGACACTTCTTGCACGTCTTGAAGCTATGCTCGTTGCACGTGTGAAGCGGAAGGGAAATGATCTTTCCACTGCTGATCACGATGAGGGCGGAGTTTTTCTTCGAAATCGTCATCTCGTTAATCTTTGTACCCGGTGGGAATGCTTGCGTCTCACTAATCACTACCGTGCGCACATCGTCCGAGGTGTTCGCGGACAGTATGTTCACGAACTTGATCACCTTGCCATCGTTCGTGCCGACAAAGACCACATCGTATCGGTACCCATCGAGCGCTTTCACCTGCGGATCGACCGCAATAGCCGATAGACGATAGTAGAGGCTGACGCGTGTGAACACTGGCCGTGAGTGCAGCGACGGTACCGAATTGTCCATGAGATTGTTCGTTTTCACGAAGTTTACCAACGCTTTCGGGAGTGTGCGGCTATCGTCTACACACTTGCCGGGACGTGGTTCTGGGACGGAGCTCGGTGGCACCTGCAGCCAGTTGGAGTGTATGTCACGCTGAGCCTTGAACGGTCCATCGAACGTATCCATGATGTCCTGCACCGAGAAGGCACACACGGCCGAACCTCCGATGGCGTTTTCCGGCGTTGTCATGATGCCGTATATGATCTGCTTGCGCATCCCACCGTACGTGCCACTGATGGTTTTCGTTGTAGCTTCTGTAATGGGGAGAAAGAACAAACACACACACAGTTAGTAGCGTTATCTTCCAGAAATAACTTCCGGAGCATCATTACAACGATAGAGAAATACTCACGTAGCTCATCAAAGTAGAACGGATACTCCCCGGGGAAGGAGCAGTTAAGGCGTGATTTCAGGAACGACGTCCACTTGTCCTGGAACGGGTACGGTCCACCCTTATCGTTCTTGCACACGCGACTCACGCGCGAATAGATCGCCTTGCCGCAGTTCATGTACTCCATCGCGACCTCGCGGTAGAAGAACATCACGTACCCGTTGTACTCGATCGCACTGACGAATGCCGGCTGGTTCAGCTGCTTGCTATCGAACTGCTCCGTGCGCTGCGGTTCGCGGTAGATTAGCGCATCCGCACCGGAAAAGTCAGCTACCGTTGCGGAGTACAGCTGCCCATCGGTGTACACGTACGTACTGTTGTGTTGCGGATTGTACGGACAGCGTCCTTGCGCTTCCAGCTCATTGTTATCGTACACCAGCGAACCGTTCCCGGGCAGTACGCTGTAGTACCGGCACAGCGGTTTGAACGAGTTCGTTCCACAGATCATTATCCGGTTCGCGTTTACTCGCGCGTACACACGGATATAGTTCTGACAGTCATGGTCATGCTTGCCCTTAAGCGTGCACAGCTCCCGGTGTGCATCCGACGATGGCCACGCTATCCGTTGGCCGGGCAACTCCACCAGCTGATCGATCGTGATGTTGTACACCGCATTCCGTGCACCGATGAGTAACGTGTTTTCGTTCTGATCGAGCAGCTTGAAGTAATCGGTGCTGTTGCCGAAAAACGACGGTACGGTGGCATCTGCAAGAATGGAATGGAACACATTAAATTAGCAAACAAATCGATTGATAGTTGCACATAATCGTCCACACGAGACGCACGGAGTTGAGGGAAGGGATTAAAATGATAAAACGAAAACGTAACACAATCGCCCCATGCCATTTCCGGTCGCGCAGGCAATTCGCGCAATATCTGCCCCAAACGCCAGCAAGCAATAGATTAGGCGCGAAAAATTATTGCCGCCACACACAATGCGTTTCGGTGTCAAGTTTTTCGGCACACCATCGCACCACGGCTATAGTTCATGTGTCACTAATTTAAAGCACTAAAGAAGCCTAAGTTACGAGTGCTGCAGCAATTTATCGAAGAATATTAAGATGAGCTTTACGAGTTTTTGTCTTCATTTCTATCTCTTTTTTTTTTTGCTTTTCGTTTGTCGTCCACTCCTGCCGGCATCAGTTAGAAAAGCCAGCAGAAATCAAGAAATGTTTGCCAAAAACGTACAAGAGAGCAAAAAAAAACGCTAGATACGAAATATTAATATTCATCGAATCAGGTTTTTTAATGGCGAAGCGTAAAGTAAACCTTAAAGTTCCAACCAACTCCAACCCAACCCGACAGACGCACGTTCAGTTTCTTGGGGGGCTCTCGCGGTGATTAGTATTCAAAATCACTTCTTATGGCCCCCATCGGGTTTTCAGGTTGCGTGCCAAAAGAAATATACGGCGACACGGTACAAAACGGTAAAACGAACAGAAAAAACAAACTGATACAACCCACAAAGCTGGTGGCATGTTTGTCGTACGAACGGGAATCGATTTACCCAACAAGCGGACAGATAGGCAAACGAACCATCGCGTACGATAGGCGACCTGTCGACCGATCGGGTAACCACCGTGCTGACATTTAACAAAACAAACCCCAGAAGATGTGACCCGGACCCGGTGGTTGGCTGTTTCAGCAGAAGCATCTTCAGAGCTTTGAGGCCTCGGGAGTCGTCGGAAGATATGAGATATGACTGTCGCACTCGCGAGACTGTGTGGAATTTCATACGGGAAGAACCGGTCGGGAATGGCCATGGAGTTGTCCCCATCTACATGTGTTTGATTTTCCTTTCTATCTCAATCTTGCTTTCTCACCAAACCGTGGAATCGCATCCGATCGCAATGGGAAAGAATGGTGCGATGCCTAATACGCCACGCTTGCGTCGAATCAAATTTTACGGCACTCAAAAGCGATCGTAGTACATGGGAGCGTCTAGCGTCTACCCGCTGTAGGTGAAAGTAGAAAGGCAACTCTGGAGAATTTGCTTCACCATTTTTGAAGAACCTAGCGCGCCTAGTCCCCGTGCATGAAGGGCCTAAAGCTGAAAGGCGGTAGCTGAAGAATACCATGACTTCATACCCATGTGACCCATTTCAGTTCTCCAACAGCTATTCGTATGATCCAGAAAGCGGGATAGTCATTTCTCAGCACCAGCGCGGTATCCCTCGATGTATCCTAACATGTTCCCGTATGGTGTCCCGTACCATTCTCTTTTTTTATCATCACCATCACACATCCCCCTCACAACTGGTCACGTCCAGTGTCTCAGGCAAGGTTCTTTCCCCTAAACAACTGCTCTCATGTCATGGACTTGCTAATGAGGTCATCACGACTCAGTCAGACGGCAAGATCTTGGCTGCATTCACATCGGAATCAGAACAGGGTCCCCCAACGGTAAGAATAGAGCAATAAAATTGCATCACAACCGGTGCTGGGAATGATGATGAATAGCTCTACGGTAGTTCCACACATATATTATTCCTTTTGTAGCGTCGTGGTCTTTTTTTTTGTGTGTCTCGGATATCATCATTCACCTGTTGGTTCTTTTTTGTTTGAACAAGAGCTAAGCGCTTAATGAATGGCGGACGAGTCTTATCTTACTCCGCTCATCCTCGAGAACTCGACAATCAACAATTAGCTTCAAGTGTGATATCAAACAAACATTGCAACACACCGTTCACCAGTTGTTTGATACCGGGCGACACACAGGGGAAAGAAATCAAACTAAAGTGCTGATTTCCTGTTGCGATATATCACACCTTAGTGCTCCAAGCTGGATTGCTTGTGCAGATGCGAAATGCGTACTTTCCCGTGTGTTTATCTTTCGCACCTGTCACAATGACCCAACCGAGTGGAAGTGTCAACATTGGAGGGCTCTCCATATAGCTAGAGCAAATAGACAACCCCGATTGGCACGCCATCGATCGTCATCGAGCACAATCGATGTGGTTGATCTACGCGGGGTCGTGCCAAAAGTACCTCCCCCCAGAAAGACAACACTACACACAGAAGACTCCTAATGCTCGATTCCCTTCGTAACTCTGGTCAAATCTTCAACAAAAACCAAAAAAAAACCCCAAAAGGTTTAATGGCTATTATGAAAGAAAGCTAGCACACAACATGTGCGCCGTGTACATATGACTCCTTCAATCCGTTCACCAGCGTACCATAATGGACACACTGTTGTAGCGCCCCATGATTTTTGTTTGTGGATCTCACGAATCTGACTTCATTGGCGCTTCAACATGCAAACATCAGCGTGAATTGACTTTTGCCACACATCTTCCCCGAGCTAACCGCCAACTCCTCCAAGAGTCCCAGCGATCTACGTCTCCGGCACAGATGTCGCCCCCGAAGAGTCCCCGCTGACCGATTGTGCCATTGTTGCGCGCGGAAACCAAGAGCAGCAGAAGCAGTAGAACACTAACGCATGCAGGTTCCCAGATTGCACAACCTGTCTGTCTGCAGCCTGGGGGTGAAGGATTGAGTCAAGTGTTTGAGATACATACACACCAGACCTCCTCCCCCATCTATCCCTGCGCCGCGATTTACGACCGTCTCTACGTCCGTGCGTGACACGATGTGATGTTTTTTCCCCTCTCTCTCTCCCCCTTCCCCATTCGACCACCGCGTAGTAAATCGCAGCTTTTGGGAAACTTTATACCACTCGTTTAAGCATAAGTGCGCGAGAACCAAACACTAATGCCGCCACTTCACGCATAAACAAATGGACCGGTGCGAGCGCGCGCTCGCAAAAACCGCTCCAAGCCAATTCGAAGTACACCGAAAGGGGTTTTTTGTGTGTGTGTGTGTTGGGTGCTGTTGTTAGCTACTTTCGGTGTGTACTCTTGCGGTTTCATGTATTATTTTTGTCCCTTCCTGCGTGCGTTCACACCTCCGAGGGGCCCTTGTTGGATCGAGACCGATCAGTGTCTAAAGTATATGCAACAGTAGACGCAACGCTAAACGACGCTGAGAGTTGCCTAACTGTAGCCATTAACCTCCTAAAACAAGCAGCAAGATAGATGGTTCGGGGTTCGTAGATCTTTCTCCCTACCATGTATTGATGTTTTGACAGATTGTTATTTTTCTTTTTCGCCGTTTCTATAATGGATCAACACCCCCCCGAGAAACTGTCCGAAACTAATTAAAATTCAAACGCGCATTCCCAAACGGATAGTCTTCCCCGCCTTTTACTAGAGAAAATGATCCACAACCTAAGGGTATTATCGGTGCAGAGGAGTGGTCAGTCGGGAATGGGATTTCTCCGAGTCGCTGTCTGCATGTCCAACACCCTAAAAAGCTTCGCCACCAGCACGAAATAAATATTTACAAATCTTTCCGCCCTTCCCTCCTATTGCTGGTGGGCTTAATGTGGACTTTAATTTCGCGCTGTAGTAAACAATAGAAAGCGACGAATATGACGTGACACTGACGCGAAAGGATCGATGCAAACGAGTGCCTGACCGACGCCCTAAATGTTGACATCATAAAGGCAAGCGAGCGACCGAAGCTTCTATCAAATTCAATGGGGACATAAATTATGGATCCCAACCACACCATGCGGTGAGACGGGAAGCGTTAGAAGGGTAGCATTCTAAGAGTGGATGGTTCATTAACATGGACAAATAACGGTTAACCGAAAATTGCATTACCAACCCCCACTTCCGTGTCCACGTCCAACACAAATATGCACACGGTCATGGTACAAGATCGCCGAGGCTTTGAGACCTCGGAAAAACGCAACACGCAAACACGCGCTGATTGTTCCAAACGACACAAGCGAGAGGATAAATGAAAATAAAACAATCGCCCCGTAACGCCACATACACGACGAGCCGTGTGATTGGAAATTGTCACGTAAGTGAAATTAGACCCTAAAACACAAATTGCCACTCTATTGACATTTACATCACAACACGATGCACAGAACTAACGGTGTGGGGAAATACAACGCTTGTTCCGGTTGGATGGCCGAACAATTCTGGCCCAATGCTTCTCACCCACTTTCGAACGCCATCCGGAAAGTGACAACTAAAAGCAATCGTCCCCAAAGGACATCATAAAAACGCACCCCAGTTTCCCATAAAATTAAAACATTCTAATAAGTACTTCCGAAAATGGGGCGATCGAGTAATAGAGACTGTATGCTGCCGGCGTTCTAAAACCGAAAGCCATGATGAGAACAGGCGAACATTCAGGGTAGACCATCATCGTAAAAACTAGAACCCTCGTAGATTCGATCCATACGCAGCGTCTACCCACCTGAAAACAACAACTTCAAAACCTTCCTACGCAACCCACCGTCGGGGTGTCTTTTGAGAGTTGCTTTAGCTTTTTAAAACTACCGACCAGAGCTGTTATTCGATACTATTTACGGGTACAGCGGGAAGTCGGAAACGCTATCGCACGCCTTAATTCCCTTTGACGCCAATTAATTAAAATTATTGGAAACCAAACAAGCGCGTCTCGTTTGTTTCTTGAGCTCATCTTTGACCCTTCCCTCAACTCAACACGTCACTTTAGTCCGCTTCATTTGTCACGCCGGTGTTTCTCCAGCACCGGTCTAATGTGTGTGTGTGTTGTTGTAGCAATAAATTGACATGCAGCTCGTTGCATTCGTAGCCTGGGCCCAGCGGACTTACCGTAAGGGATGCGTATCTTGCTCTGGACATCTGGCACCCAACTGTCAACTCGCACGATGCACTGGGTGATGATGAGCACGGTCACTAGAACGCTACTCGTCAGGTGCATCAGCAACTGTTCTCTCCGTTGCGCCATCCTGCTGCTGCTATTTCTGTTGTTTAGTTCCTCACGTTCACTGCACTTGCTGCTGTTGATCGAATCGGACATCTAGCCTAGCGTAGGCACTTGTGCCGCTTCGCGTGTGTCCTCTCAGATGCTCGTAGCTACAATTGATCGGCTAATTCTTCTTCTCTTTCTTAAACCACGGGAAAGAGATCAGGTTTGCATCACCCGAACCGCCGCCGTTTGCGGTTAGACTGTAGTACCACTGATGTACGAATTTGAACTCATTTCTCAGGGCTTGTATCGTGGGCTCCTTCTCAAAGTTACGGAACGTTCAAGGGTAAAAACTGACAGTCTGCTACTGCTGCCAGTCCGCTAGTCTTCCCTCGATGGTGGCACAGTTAAGCGGGGTAGTCACGACCATTAGCTAATATCCAGAGCAAACGTTACCGCCTGTATGCCTCCATGCCTTCCGACGATCCGTTTCGCACCGTATCCTAAAAAGAAATAAAAGAAACAACAAAAAGACTCCAATTAGAAGGTGGCGTTAACCTGTCAGTTGTGTTGCTGGCTGCTTGGGCTAAGTAGTGCCGCCACTAGATCGTGTGTTTGCGAGTTATCTGCAGGAATGTGACTCTATTTGCCATTTGTTTAGTGTCAGAGCTCTGTTGATCCATTGTAGTTGGGGTGTGATTTAAGGAAGTCAATCAGGCTATTAAATCGTTGCTAAACAGTAACTACAAAAGCATGTCGGCCCCCGGGGGACATGGATTTGTCCCCTCGGTTGGGCGGTTAGTGCCATAGCTCACAAGACAAGGTGGTTCTTCGCACAGCACGAAAACTGGTCGGGGTGGACCAGCTTTTGTGCTTGGTATTATTTGAATGTGATACCAATCAGCGTAACACAGAGTTCGCTTTCATGACAAATATACAACCCGGCCTAACCTAACATACGTCCACAGGGTGTGTATTCTGAAATGTATCTCAATGGTAGCTCGTTTTGTCCTTACATGGTTGCAGACAAACTAGCAAACGGAATGTCTAATGGCTGAAGGAATACTCTCCCTCATCAGTCACCAGCATCGCTGGCTGACAGTAAGCCGATTAGCCGATGGAATGCTGCATGCAAGTAGTTATTGTAGTGTCTTACGATCGTTGATCGTAAACTACAATCAAACCATAAACCTTGCAGCCTCCGTCTGCAATTGTCGGTAGAATGCAGGGAGCTGGATTAAAAATAGGGACAATGAAATGACAAGAGTACGGCTGTACGATCTAATACCAGAGCTCCAAATGCATCACTTCTCGATCGATAGATCTATTATGGGGAAACGAATGTGTCATGTTCATTACTTCCTTTACTTCCCCACCAAAAAAACAGAACAACTAACCTAAAATCCTACTTGCGCCCAAGAAGATGATCCACGCAATAAAAAACCATTCATATGAGCATATCATTAGATACTCTCAGTTTTTAACCTTCTCCACTTCTTCCAGCAAGGAATGAAAGTGGGCTTCACAGCGGCACGCCCGGGAAAAAACAAGTCACTGCGGAACTGAAGCGGAAGAAAGCGCTACTAAAATTAGTACTTAAGACTTCTTTTCCAAATCCTCCCGGCCATGCGTTACAACCATCCATTGGACCACCGAATGCCCAGCCGTGTGAGCATTAATTACCGATCGGTTCGGATTCGGAACCTGCCAGGCAGGCAGGATGAGATGCTCAAAGTGCATCGATTTTGCAGAGGAGAAGCAGTCGAAAAGTGAAAAACCCCTTCGTCGGTGGCTGACTCTCATCAGCATAAAATATGCAGGGTGTACCTTCTATCTTCCGGCCGGTGGTCTAAGCGTTGGCCTACAAATGTGGGCCACACGGGTGTGTGGGTCTGTTGCGAAGTGGGTCAGCAATGTCTTTCCAAACTGGAAACCCAGAGGGACGTTCGTCGCGATAGGTGTTGTGTTGTTTGTTTTGTTACTTCGCCGATGTCACGTGTACGAAGTGCGGGACATGCTTCCAGCCGACGTTGGAGAAAGAAAGTCCGTTGGCACTAAACGTTTTGCGGCGGGTAGGTAATAAAACCACGAACCACCTGACCACAACAACCTTTTATACGTTTACCTTGTTTTACCCTTACAGCGGGTAATATTATTCATTTAATCGATAACAAATCACGCTTCGTCTGACCTTTGCATAAACCGCTGTGAGGCGCACTATGGACTGACATTTGCGCACAAAGTACGACTCTTTGCTTTCGGGGTAGCATTGTCGTAACTATCAGCCAGAACTTTCATATGGTTTCTTCGTTGCCTTCGGCTTCTCTTTTGTGCAACCCTTTTCGGCTTAAAGAATGGTGTTTCGATGTCATTCGCTTCGTTTGGTCGATCCCGTGTGGAAATCAATGCTCAGTGAAGTTACCGCGTTGGACTGGGAAACGTGAGTGAGTGGGAAAAAACGGGATATGGCCCCAAAAACCCACAAGGAATGGAAATCGTCACGTGTCGAGCGGTATGTTTGACCGTGAAACAAAGATTCCAGTGTCACCGTACTTGCCACATGCCAAGTGGCACAGGCGAGGGCTTCTCGGTGAGGCAATGCCGGCGACCGTCATTCTTAACCTCAGACTGTAAACCCTTAAGTGTTTCCACTTAGCGTTTGTAAGCAATGTGTCTGTGTGGAAAACTGATATCCGATATCCCACTTAAAACCCAAACGAAACGAAGACATTAAGCGCACAAGCGGTTACATTGTGTCGCAAAGGAACAAAGTGAAGATATAGAAGATTTCGTCACACCAGAGTTATTGAGAAATATTGGGGATTTCTTCACGCAGCTCAACTTATTCTAAATAAATATTAGATCGCGGCATGTCAATCGATTCAGACAACGGAAACTAACATTATACAAATGGAGCACATCAACGGTACTCACACTGTTACGGACGTCTACCTTAAGATGAGGCGCATTATTAGAAGACAACCTCAATCACCTTCCCCATGTAATGCGACATGTTGCTGACAACAACTTCTTCATCAAAGGAAAGGTTAATCTGCTTATAATACAAATTACAAACACTCACCGAAAAAAAAGAACTCCTTCCTCCATTAGCGCACGATCGTATTCATTAGCTTGCAAGGAGTTTTTTGTTCTATCCACCGATATTTCCTCTTGTAGCTCTCTTAGGGTTTTCCTCGACTTCAATCAACCCTGTTTTTCTCAAGCCTCCCTATACCGTGGGGTGCATTTTAATTAGAATGTTAAATTCGATATTAGCATTCGTAACATCCCGGATTACACGTCCAACGGGTGAACTACACCATTTCACCGGTTTATAGCTCCTGATAGGGGTCCGATTGTGTGTGTGTGTGTGTATATATTTGCATGTGGGAAACTTGATGCTTTTACCCCTTTTCTTCCCATGTTGTGCAACCAAAAAGGGGTTGCTTCCTTTCCAAAGCGGGAAAAACATAAAGTATCATCCATCTTCCTCATTCTTGTCGCCAGCAGGCCAGTGTGACTTAGTTTTTTGTTTTGCACATTTACAATAAAACAATATGCTAATTCGATACGTTCGCTTCGCTTCGTTTACGTACAAAAGGGAACGAACCCTTTTCCTCCATGTTTTGAGAAATCCCTTTGGCCACTTGACAGGACTGACCCTTCCCTGGTGGCGGCTAAAGGATGGATGACACATCGCGTTGCAGTTTCTATCAACTCGCATGCAATCGATTCGCATGCGGAATAAATGCGTAATTTAAATTTATGTTCCGTGTGTGTATGTCTGTTATGACAGCCGCGCATGGGGACAGGCGGCTAGAGCGCAAACCTACCGCCATGGGGTGGTTCGGTTGTTAAGGGTGGTGTGTACATTCATTGCACTAATTTATTGCAGGCATGTGTGCAATTGTGCTGATAACTTTGGAACGCGCGTATTGGATGGTGAATTAATATTAGGGAGCAATTGTTAACCTTGATTGTGTGGGGCCTTGATCCATTTTGTTTGAATTTTAAACAACACTCAATTAATACGAAACTATACTTTTTCTGTGCAACTAACTTTAAGCTAGATGTTTTTATTTTGATTATCTATTAAAAATGAAATATTAACTGCATAATAATATTTTTTCTAATCCAAAACGGGAAGGAAATAACCAGTTTCCACTACAATAAACCCTTTGCGACCTTTAGGCCGTAAAAGTCATACCCGTCAGTTCCCGTTGCTTGATATTTGCGTTTTAAGCGGGTACTGCGTCTCGATAGGGGATGATGATCACCATCACTTTTTGTTGTTATATTATTAACCATCCAAAACGAATGCCGAAAATAAAATACAAAAAAAAACCATCCCCTGATGCAACACGAAACCCTTTTGCTTCAACATGCAACAAACCACTGTAATTCGTTACCTTTTTTTTCTTTCGTTGAAGCAACAATCTCGGCACTGCAAGTACGCTTTCGCTACAATCGTTTATAAGTACCGTCGGCTCCATTTAATGAGGAGCTTCGTTTTGTTTAACTCCTTCACGGTTCACTAAACCACGCTATTGACCTGACCGGTCCCCCTGGTCCCCCGTCATCTACGCATTAGTGAAGGGCCGCTCCGGAGCGGAGCTACCGCTC
>KI422950.1:0-22872 GCA_000473375.1 Anopheles culicifacies | reverse complement strand
ACCACTGCCGGGGGGGGGTCCGCCGCTTGGTCGATAACGGAATGCAACAGACGAAGTACAAATTGTGCATGGGTTCGCCGGAATGAACGACCGACAGACCCGTCTTTTCGTGTGTCCAAAAATAGTTTCTAGACTGCCACCACCACCACCAAGACACAGCGACGGATGCAGCGGAACGGTAATCACACACACGCCCGTCTGGTAACCTTTACCGAATTAAGCTCTCGCCCATCTCACCGTGTCTGGTGGACCACCCGGTATGGTTCGGTGCTGGGAAAAACACAAATCCAGCTTCCGATCGAACGTGCCAGTTGGGAAATGTACGCACGAAACGACAGTGCTGACACAGTTGGCATTAAATCAAGTATTTGTTCATGAACCATTTTCCACTCATCCGGTCGATATTCTGTTGTGGCATTAACGGAGCTACGGTATGGCCAATAATTTATCAATAATTTATGATAATTTCACAAACGTAAAAAATGCTCTTGCCCTAATAACTCCAGGCGCTCCATTAGCAGTCAGCAAATGGATCTTTTTATCAAAAATTCACACAAAATTATGATTTTATCTAAATAAGCAAACGATGTTAGCGACTGAAAGGAATTTGCATACATTTAGGCGGTGTGCGTCATTTGCCTTTCGCTGTAGCGATTGTGAAATTAAACAATTACCTAGCCCAACAAGACAAAGCAAGTTGCCGACTAATTGATAACCTAATTATCGCACCGTTCCCATCGCACCGAGAAGACGTGGACAAATGCTCACCGAATGTCAACATAAAACCAAAACAACCCTCCATTTCCATACAATTCCGTATGGCTAATGGGAAACAGAAATCCGGCAGCCCAGTCACTGGATCGTTACCGGTGCCGTCAAAACATGAATACACACACACTTTTATTCTTTTTTCTTCCCCCATCGAACAAACAATGCAACCGATGCGCTTCTCCAAACATGGCGTCGTGTGCATCCATTATGCCCGTTTTTGGGAAACGGGGGGAGTAGGAAGATGGAGAGATTGGGTGGTGTATTTACTTTTTCTTGTTTAGCGGTAACCAATAAACACTTTACGCTGACTGCTTGCTGTACGTGCGCACGCATCCCATTCATCCCATTGGCTGGCAGATAATAAATACCCATTTGACATCTTGTGCGCGTAAATCCCACGCGAACCTGATTATACGCAAATTAGACAAACCCACGAACCGTAGCTTCTGGTCGGATGTTGTCGGTTCTATTGTTCTTGCAGTAAAGTTTCCCTCATTTTCGTTCGCTTGGGGAATCTTTTCGAAACAAATCGACAACAATCGGCAGCAGTAGTTGATTAAACTTTAAAACCTTATGCACATCGTCATGTGAGAATGGCCATTTTGCGGCTTGAAGGTGTGTGGGTATGTAAGGGTAATTATTAACGCAGTGGTGTTGCGCTGTAAAATCATTCGATTTACGTGCCAAGGCACGTCGCCGATAAATGTCAACGGGAACAACAGTGCCCCCATGGGCAATAAGTTTGAAGCAGAATAAATATTAAATCAACACAAACACACCTGAGTATGTTGCAGACGCTACAAGTGTGTCGCCTGAACCTAGCCTCGATGGACATTTTTGTTATTTTCTTCATATCTCATCTCTCTCACCAGCCAGGTTAAGGCTAACCCCGAAAGCTTCACCGTGTGGAGAAGAGAAGCATAAAATAGACGTATGCATGAAGAATCGATTCCGAATCGGCACGCAGCACCGGAGCGAGGTAAACAAACTGTGGCGCATTATTTATTTACATCTGCCTCCGTTACGCCCCAGCCAAGCCCCCCCTCCAGCCCGAGAGGAGTGGGCACATTAACGGATGGGTACGATCGTGCATTAAAAATGATGATACACCGACGAGTGACGCCGGCAATGTCGACAGGTGATTTACATCGAATAAAATCCTCAGGTTTTAGGGTTATTTTCGGTTCCTTCATTCACTCTTTTGCGTTTTCTCTCTCCCTCTCCCTATCATCTGCCATTCACCGCCGAAGTGATCAATGATCGATCGAGACGGCCACCCGCCAATCGCGCAACCACCATTGACACAATATCGCCCCCCTGCCTCCCCATAATAAAGAACACCGTCAGCGGTGCAGGTGTCATACCGAAAACAACGGCCGCTGTGTGATCTAACCATTATTTACATAAAACCCTTCGCGTGCACTGCGCGCTACGTCTCACGCGGGTGGGTGCGATATGCGTGCGTTGCATACGCGACAAATGGGTGTGTGGGATTTGGTTTCCATAATTAAATAATAGAGAAATAGCAAACAAAACAAAACCAAAAGCCCTACCCTCTGCTTATCGTAACCGTACACACACATGGCTTCGCAGGAAGGAACAACAAGGGAAAAAAAAGGGAACCGAAACTGCACGCAACATTCCGTTACGATCTATAGCGGCATAATTTTGTGCCAATTTGTACAACGATGGTGTGGGGGCTAAATGGAAGCCAGGAGCTTTAAAACTGTATTTAGTGACAAAACAGCTAGACGATTGTGCTCTATTTTATAACCGTACTTTTCTGCCACCGGTGTTTTGTTTTCATTCCGTTCCGAAGTTGATGTGTGATTTTTGCTGCAAATTTGCACCGCAGTTTGAATATTTCAGCACGCGATGTTTCAATGTCACCACAATGTGGCGGATGTGGTGACAATGTCACATCAGCATATGCGAAAGGGGGCTTTTGTGTGTGAACCGGGGTTTGCCGTTTTCGAGATTTAGATTACCCAGCTATGGTCGGGTGTGGAAGAGGAGCGATTTTATTTGCTACGCGAAAACCCACCGAGCACCGACCTTAAAACGTCAAGCTTTGGGAGCTGCAAATTAGTGGCCAACCGTCTATTGAGGTTTATGGCGTTCGTTTATTTTTGGGCATTTTGCTATTGTGCAACAGTTTATAGTGTGCCGATTGCATAAGTTGTTTGTCTTTGAATTTGGAAAATTAGGCAAATAAAAATATCTACGTTCAAAATAATAAAAAAATGAATTTATAAAGCTTTTGTTAGACAGTGTGAATGTCTGTGCATTTGCATTGTTAAATTGCTCACGTCAAATGCGGTTTTGGGCTTCACGCCTGTGTCATCTAGCACCAATTATCTTCCCACCCCAAGTGAAGGTGACATTCATTTTTACAACCAAAACAAACACAACGCTAAACCATCCCCCCCTGGTGCGGGAGGAGACAAACCGCGAAGGGACGGATGCGATATGAGACCGCGAAAAGCCCACGATTGTCCTTTTGTTTTGCATGCGTTACAACAAACCACGGCCTCACCTCCCATTCATTATACCAAGCCCCAAACCAAACGACACGGGCGGACACAATATGGCAAATAACAATTACGCTCCGTTTGGGACGGATTTGCAGCACAGACAGGTGGTGCGCGAATGCAATTAGCGGAAGGGTAGGGGGTGGTGGGGGAGGCAAGGTGGAAACATTCCAATGAGCACTTTTAAGTACGGGGTTTTTTTGTCAAAGTTTAACAATAAGCTTCAGAAAGCGTTTTCATGTGCGTTTTTTATTTGTTTGGACATCGACGTGTCTTGATGGTTGGACAAAACAAACACATTTTATTTGTTCGTGAGAAGTTGAGGGTAGTTTCCGGTTTGAATGAAGAATAAACATATTTAATAATATTTTCATTTACTAATAATAATTTCATTTTCCATTGAAACTGTTCTAGAACACAAGATCTCATTCTATATAATCTATTCTAGACCGATATAATTATAGTTGCACTGTATTGTTCATTTTCATCCCTCCATACGGACGCACGATCACTTCTATACAATCCGAACGGTAAATAAACCATTTCACCCCGCTAATAACATAACATTCCACCCATTAAAGCTACACCTGCCCCATCTATGACCCAGTGATCTAGCGGATCTTGTTTTAATAGATCAACACCACCGCTCCAGGCAGCAGCAGCATATTCTTTGCCATTAAACATCTGAACAAACCGAATGTTTTGAAAATAAAAAAGATGGTTCAATGTGCTGGTTGTGAGTGTTTTTTTTTGCGCAGTGCCATCAACCATACCCAAACACATTGTGCTCTGTGTTTCGCAACAACACGCCTCCATGATCATCATCATCATCTTCATATGATCGTGCGTTCATGATCATCCATTTCCATCACGATTAACCGTAATAATCTGTTAATTACACAGAATATCTGGAACTCTGCACTGCATAAAGGTGGAAGCATTCCAAAATAAAAAAATAGCCCGAAAATACCACCTTGCTTTGAGGCGGTATTGGCAAATCACGATCACTGGCGGTGAAAAACAAACCCTCCTACACGGTGGGGAGCGTAAAACAAAAATAAAAACAACCCAACACGTGAAAATTAAATCATATTTCCACTTCATTCAATTGAGGCAAGGGTCGGAAGAAGATTAAGCTTGCTAGGGAAAATTTAGATCCCTGCCCTGCCTACCTCACTTAACCCGGAAACCGGGGTTCGTAGCGACGAATTAGGTCACTCGGTTTCGATTGGTAAAACACACACACAGCATGCAATCTGTGGTGTTTCGGTTTAGATTTAGTAACGTAGAATTTACTACAACCGCCCTCTCGAAACGCATCGACCATCGGCGTCTTAACTTACCTCTCACAATTGTTTTCCTTCCACACTCACACTGCCGCCGGTCGTGTTATGGCTGGAACACACCCCGAACGACTCACAGACGTCTGGAACCTAAACAAAGAAACCGAGAAAAGAGAAGGACGAAAATGAAAACATCAGCATGGAAGGGCTACGCTCCAGTTACTGTTGGGCCAATCCGATGGATTGTACCGTACAGCAGTGAGACGATTTTGGAAATCTAAATTTACTCTTACAAACACAAAAAAACAACCACAAACACATAATTTTAAGTCAAGTAGATAAGACCGTTCTTCCTGCTTCCTTTTCGTGTCGTGCGTTAAACTCAATCACCTGGACACGCTAAAGCTTAACGGAGATCGAGGGGGAGGTGGGGAAATAAGAAATTCGGGACAACACAGCCCGAAAAACGCACCGGTTGCCTGTGTACGGGGCAGGTGTGCCACGGCCACAGCTTTGAGCAGCGTTAAAAGCTGCACCAACAATTTTCCCGACATGATGCAAACGATGCACACGTGCCACGCATCTAAACATAATGCTCAACACATACGAACACACACCGAACATATGCCAATATGATTGGAGTGTCCCTTCAGGGCAGCAAGCGACGGCACGCGGTTAGCGTCCCGTAAACGAGCCCGCTAGTTTATGTCACCAGCTGCTGCTGCTGCTTGCTGCATACGAAATGCAACAAGATGAAGAAACGCATGGAAATGGTGCATAAGACATGCAACAACGAAAAAAAAGAAGTTAAAACAGAGACAGAGACGCGATAAGGAAGATGCGACACAAACGATTGCGCAAAAATTATTATTCTGATGCTTTTCTCCCTTTTTTCGGTTCTATTCTTAATTTCCCATTCCGTACACACGCCACCGGGAAGAGATGAAACCAAAAGCATAAACTATGAACAAAGCGAAAAAGCGTAACGTAACGCCAGCAGCAGCCGAACGAAAAGGACCACTCGGGACAAGATGTATTATCTGATCGAAACGATTCGCGTACGGGGAATGTGCGCATCCCGGTTCGGGACGGTGTGTCGTATCGTAAATAAATAAAATGTGTGCGTAACACGATACGTTTGTCGCGTGCGTACACACTTAAGTGTGCATCAATCGTGCATCCGAAAAATGCAACGAAAAAACAGGGGCGACACTACCCGAATGGACGAGAGAGGAAGCCAAAGAGGAACTCGACGCATCGTTTCCGGGAGCGAAAAGAGACACTGCCGCTGGGGACATTTCGTTTACGGTGGCGAAGATGTGCGCCATGATTGTTATTATTATTTTGTCTGGTAGGGGTGCATATGTCTCGCACGCGCTTAGCTGATCAATCATTCCGATCCTGTTGGAGCTGCCGGAGGTTGGAGGACCAGAGTGCGAGATTGAATTACCGCAGAATGGTGAAAAAGGACGTTTTTGTTAACGATTTATACTGTGTTGTTTACATCAGTCTAAAAAAAGAGGAAAACATCACAACTCAAATGATGTTTTACAATTGGCGGAAAGAGTATATTCTGCAAGAAACATAAGCCAGATAATCTTTCCGCTAGAATTACCAACAGATAATGAGTAAATAGCAGCCGCAACGATTTAGCCTCATTAACATTTTCATCGCATGCGAATGTCGCTGGTAGGTACTAAAACCTGTACGGTGCACAATAAAAGCAAATCTTATTTTAACCGTCTGTCACAAATGATTAAGAAGTGGGATCCAGCTCGAACAAAAAACCGGCCCAACGATGGAACACATTCCACAATTTTATGGGTGCAATAAAATTATGAATATAAACATAAAAAGATTGTTCTCCCCGAGCAGCTTACCGTAGTAAGAAGAAGCTTTACTAAAAGGCACCTAGACATAATAGCTTCCAAGCACCCATTAAAGTTCTTCCTACTCAGAGTTCGGACCAGCAGAAATTCAATATTAAACTCAGCATTCACGCAGAAGGATTAGAACGTTCCCGATGAATGAGTCGCATTTCGCGCACATTTTACGACGCTCCGTGAAGCGGAACGTTCTGCAAATGTCAAACACATAATAATGCGTTCCGATTTTGAGTTCCACAGTAGAAGGATTTGCACTGTCCCGCCATTCCGTCGTGCGGGTTGAATGTGAACTATTGATTGACTCATTAAAATCCCATTCCACGCAACAACAACAACACCCTCCCCCATTCTGTCATATTCACTTAATGATGTCAATCACAAGCACCAGTAAACGCGCGAATGGTTCCGATCACTATCCACAGTCGAATTGCTGATCGCCTTTCTACAAATTGGCCACTTTGGTGTGGCTACCCATTCGCCCGCCACCCCTTGATGTTTGTGGCACTGCTGGTGCGGAACGTGAAGATAATCCCCACAACGCCGCGAAGGTGTCCATCGTGAGAAATAGCTTCATCAAAATGAAAAGAAAAACCTCGATCGACGAACAAAATTAATTGCACAAACTGGAGCATGTCTAATGTGCGGAAAAACGTGTCCCACACCCGCCCAAGATCCAAGGGGGAGGTGGGTTTTTTTATGGCTCACCGCGCACATTCACGCAGGTCGGAAATGAAGAAGTCACCGTAATTGAATTACCCAACCCAACATGAGAGACGCTGGAAATTTGTGACCGCATTTCACCCGCAAAGAGAAGCTGGCGCGGAATGAGATCGTGTGCATCGTGCGGTTGACAATTGTTCTAATTTTCGCCACTTCCGTACCGCGTGATCTTGATCGGTTGGTTCATCAATCCGATTCGCGGCATTGTTCCGAAAATGAGGTTCCTTTTCTTGGTGTTGGTCCACGATTTGAATTCGTGGCAGCTCCCAAAGAAGGGGAAATCAGCATGCCTTTCTTTTGGTGGTTTGCGTCGGCATTACATCTCTTCCTACTTAAACCTTCCTTCCGGCGGTAAGCGTTCCGCTGCATCAAGCGAGATCTGAGTTTGTAAACTCAATTATATTAAGCGCACATTAACACGCCGACAAAACGCGCGGAGGAGGTTTGTGAAGTTATCCGGTGGCGTACCCTGAACCCCGGTGGACGATTTTCGCTTATCGTTCAAATTATTCTATTGACACGCGAGGCGGTGTATTGTGGACATTGGAACTTACAAGCAGCAACACCGAAGCACGTTACGGCGAGGGTCACTTCACTGTCACTCTCAAGTTTACACTGCGTTTGTTTAAGCACTGGGGCGGGAGAGGATAACAACGGAGCACAACCTTGCCCCCGTAGGGTGAAACGGTTATCAATCACCTCGAGTAACGAACTCAATGCCTTAGACACAAAACAAGCACGAACGCACGCACTGCGACTGCGGGCCGATCACTACACACCGATCACGGAATTGAAGAAGGTCAACGGTTGCGTATCTGCCGTAAAGCACTCTAGTTATCACTCGGGGTCAGTTTCAACCTCGGTACGGACGTGTCATGCGATTCCCTCAACGATTTCCTAACGCTTAGAACAACACACTCTCTTTCCATGCGATCTACACTTCCATTGTCAAGTGTCAAACGTGTACTGACGCGAGGGTAAGTAAACACGCTAGTCGCGCAGTCTACTAGCGCCGTCCCGCACACCTTCCCATAACCACTTGCGGACACCAATCACTGTGGTGTGCGCAAATTAAACTCCACCGCATGCCAGTTGGGTGGATGGCTTTTGCTCGCAGTGTGAAACGCACACGTTACACCAACTCACAGGCCAAAACCGGTGGGGGTGGATGTCTTTAGAAGTCCGAACGTGCAACAGCAACAACAACAGAATAGAACGGCAAATCTTGGAAGTTGTCTGATGCATTAGACCCTCTCCCGAAGCACACCGCCAAGAACTTCTCCAGACTCTGTGGCGCGATAGCCGTTACGCGGCACGGGGCCAGCTGTGTGGGTTGTAGCGTCCGAAGGCGATTGAGTATAAATCTGCACCTTCGTACGCCTTCGATCTCATCGGAAACCGATCAACTCGCCTCGTCTAAAGCGCAGCTGCAAGCTGGCTGGAGGAGACTTTAAAGGTGCTTTTTGCATGAAAGAAACTCCCAACACACTACGGTTTAATCGAACCTAACGGATGGAGGATTAGGCGTAGGGATTAGTTTATGCACATTGCCTTGATCTCTGTCTGTGGTGCGATCGTGTACTTGCAATTTTATGTGAGTAATTCTATACGTTTCTATGTCTAACCTATTGAGCCTACCAGAACTACGGTCGATACGTACTCCTGGAACTGTTAAATACGCATTTCCATTCAACAAAAAATTAAGCTGACATAAATCAGCTCCTCAGAATTTATACAATGTCCAAAATATCATGTAATCTCTCATGCCATTCTGCGGGTTCCGGAAAATCGCCGATTATGACTATAAATAGTGGTCCCAATAAAATATGCAAACTAATTCATATGCCGTCTGCGACGATGAGAACCACCAATTCCAGCCTCATCCGATATGCTGCTGATTAGTTGTGCGATTTATAGAGGGGCTTTCAGGTTCTTATTATTGTTTGTCCACTTTCAGCTATCATTCATCATGCAGAATCTATCGAGGTTCAACACCTGCAGGCTGGTTGGTGTTGTACAAACCCAGCCTCTCATTTCCAATGCTCAATTCAAGCAATTTTTCATCATTTCTTCTCAAGGAGGCGTCTCCTCCAATGAATCGCTTCGGTATCGGATTTCGCACACAAGCAACTAAATGGACATCGACTCACCCACCCCCGTCTACACTGTCATCGCTCCGTGCGGTCAGTGGATGCAAGAGACCCAGATAGTGGTCCCATTACAACCAGCCGCGGAACCTACTATCTTCGCGTATGTTAAACTCTGAACATTAGATCGCTTGTCAACAAATTATATCTCACCTCGAAATGCAAAGAAAAATACCCATACACGGGTGGCCTCCCCCCGAAGCGGCAGCAGCAAGGTTAACAGGTTTCACTAGAGTCGTACCGCTACTTTGCTTCACCCGCCGGCATCAATGTACGCGATACCGCACTACCGTACTGTGATTAAATCGCGAACATTAACTACACTCCTGGTTGCTGCAGAATCTCCAACCCATGTGTCAGGTTCTACCGCAATAAATTACCACACTAAACGCAGCAGCACCGAGTCACGACGGTGCGCGTCCCGCCAATAGGGTGAGAGGATGGTAAAAAAGGACCAGTATTGGAGCACCTGCCACACACACACATCTCACTTGTCACTCTTCACGGGTGCATTCTGACCAGTCACTGTGTTCCAACGTGCCACATTCCATGCTGTCAGGTTGAGTGCATACACGCGCGCGCTCTACCTGTGCACCTTATGGAATTGATGGAGAGTAGTAGGGTTGCGCAGTAAGCGACTTCACCAAAGAGGGTGGTTAAGCGTTGCTTTTAATCAAGCATCTGATACCGCACACAATCGCCCAATAAACGATGCAATTATTCACCAATCAAGCACCGTCAGGAACTCGGGACACCACCACTCGCAACTATCGATCAGCATCAACTGACGGCGTACGGGGTTCCGCACAGTGGAGGAGCCGCACACGAACGAGACATTTTGTCACCGCCAGCCCAAAACGTTGGAAATATCTCGCACTGGTCCAGCGAATGCCTCCGCACTACCCTAATCAACTCTCAATGATCGATGGGGTACGTGATGTAACATGGCTAGATTGATCTAACCTGTACCGGTGATTCGTATCAGTAATTAGTTACTGAAGTTTATATGCCGTTGGACCACAATAAGAATGGGAAGGAAAAAAAAAACAAAAGCTGACAGCAACTCGTGGGCAAAAACCTACTTCCTACTAAGCATACAAAACCAATCCACAGTGAATGACGCATCGCTAATATCGGGATCAATTCTTCCCACAGTGCGATCCATCTTAAGCCTTCTAAGTCCGCCGTCAGTTTGACGCGCGGTGTACAAAATTCATCATTGGCAAATCCAACCATCCATCGGCGGGTTGTGTCGGTGGAAGAAAAAGGGTAGCCACCATGGCGACACCGTCACAAACGCTTAATCCAGACCTTCGAAAAGCTACGAATTGTAGGAAAGAACACTCCCTACCATGCGAATGTCGGCAAGTGCTCCGTCGGAGACACCGTGTCTGGCTCGACATGCTTACTGCGCAAAACTGTCAGACCTTACGGCATATCGGGGGCTTTAGATGACGCGGAAAGACAAAAGATCAACCTGTCGTCCAATAAAAGGAACCTAACGCGCAACATCGCGGTCTCGAAAGGTGCCTTCATTTGCAAACTGAACCCCGCGCAAAGGTTCTAATGGATGGATCCGACACCAATGGGGGGAGAAGTGTGGGACGTTTGTATGAATAATTTATTGCGGAGGTTACCAAAACAGCCCGCAAAAGGTCCGGTTTGGCCGGTTTTGGATCCCAAGCAAGCAAGTGATGCTTAAGAATTGCTGCGGATACGAGAAAATAGCCTGAGAAGTGGTTGAAGTATCTCACCCGAAAAAAAAATACATGTATTCAAACCATCAACAGCAACACCTCATCATAACCTGATCCGAGCTTCTATGGGACACACAAAGCTATGGCGGAAGAATAGAAAAAATAAACAGCCCCAGCAAAGCACAATAGTACGCCGCTGAGCTTTATGATGGATTAATTGGTGCCCCAAAGTTCTTGGACGAACACACACTTCAGGAGTATCCAACGTCCAAGGAGGGTTTTTTGTAGTTCAACTTCCTCATTAAGACCTACCGCCCTGCCGATGACGTGGTACAAACGCCAAGCTAATATTGTTCCAAGCTAAAGGTGCTGCAACGCACGCACATTAGACGCCTGCCCTGCTGCAACCGTGTTTGATTGATTGATGTGACCGCGTCCGAGTTTGATTATTTAACGTGCCTCCGTACTGCCATATATATTTTTTTTCCGCCATGCTGAATGTTTTGATTTTCATGAGAATGAGTGCGGTGGCATTGCTTTCGTTTTCGACGTTTATTTTACGACATTAATTCCAATTGTGAGCAGGGGGTTCTCCTCCGCGTAGTTGGCCGTACCATGGGGATGCTGTCAAAAATTTGACGTTTACTGTTTGTGTGAGACTAAGCCGGAGCACCAACACAATGCGGTGACCCAGAAGGTCTAAGCATTTTATTGAACATATAGTTGGGTGAAGAAATATATGTTTTTCTAGTTGTTGTTTTGTTAGCCTCCAAACCCATCACCTGCTTAGTCGTTTGACCCGTTCGACAGCAGCTGATTTCAATCTGGCAATTAACCTTCGATACACGCGCAGGTGACGGGGATGCTGTTGGCCACTTTGACTCTCTTGGGGATGCATTGTGCAGGTTCCGACTACGTTCGAACCGCCGCCAGGAGCATACCAACGCTACGCAAAGGGTATATCATTACCCTACACAGGGCCGCCTCGTCTTCTACAGCGAAGCGGGAACACATCGGCATCTTGCGATGTTTGTAAGATGATTACGTCCTTTTATTTTTGCTCGCATCGTCCTTTTTTTTGCTGCAGCTACACTAAAAATCAACATCCACTGTTGGCGACTGCATGTCTGGCGAAGGTCCGAGGTCTTTAAGAATGGAATGTTCGCTAAAGTGCCAACGTGACCCTCATATACCCGACTGGCTTTAATGACCGGCAACGGCATTACCCAACAACGCGTCGGGGTTTAAATCATTGCCCCGGTCAATACAGGTGACCTTCGTCACAGAGATATTCGGAATGTGGACCCCAAACCCAAAAGGGGGAGCTGCTGTGTACATACAAAAAAAAAGATCAAAAACCACTACAAAACTATTCATTAAACTCTTTTGTCGTAACCTTCCTGTTGGATGCGTAGATACAGTGTACCGCGGAAGGTCAGTTCCTTGGGCACCATCAGTACTACCTTGGTAGGTGAAGGGATTCTCACCGCCTTTACCGAAAACAAGTGCTATAAATCACACTTCTCACAAGGGCTATTCTCCGCAGCCATTACTTCCTTTCAATGCTACGGAGAGGGGGAGGAAACAAAAATCTAAACAATTCTCGTGTACTAGTTACGCGCAATAAGGGCCCACAACAAGCGGCGTAGGTCACACATCGCTTTGCATCTAATCAACCCACCCGAGCGACAGGAAACCGTATTTAACCGACAATTAACATTCGCCAACCTACTGTCATCTCCCGATTCTCGGCACGTATCAATCTGTGCATTGCCTAATGGACAGCTCAGGTGCAGCGCACAACGCGAGGTGGCTAATTGTTTACACAGAATGCACACACCGGGCACGATTGTTTATGATTCAGCATCAATCAGCGCACCCCGCCGGCGAAGGCTTAACAAATCCATCCTTCAAACGATGAATTCCAGCGCACGAAGGACACAGCTTAGCTGTCTTTACCTTGAATAATATTGCCGCCATACATATAGGCCCGCATGAGAATAGGCGACTCTTAGCTTGATGGACGATTTTGTAGTTTTTAATTTAAGATTTATCTCCTCTGGACCAACGAAATCTAAAACAGCCGGGACGGGTCGTTTTGTACATCGCCTCTCGTAAACCCGCACCCGAAAGTCAGTGAGAAACCAGTCTCAAGTCCTATCTGGAACCGGTATTTCTACATTCAAATTTGATGGGAGCGCTAGTGTGTGGTAAGTGTATTTTGCTTTGCAAAAAAAAAGACCCCCATCGTCACCTCACCGACCATCAGACGGTGATTCCAAAAGTCACTCTTCAATCTCTAGAATTGAACGATTTAGAGCGCTTGTTCCTGAACGATCGCTCCACTTTCTACACCGCCGATGCCGATGATGGTGACAGCGAATAGCTGGAAACCGGATCGGTTAATGCCGAAGCAAACGCGGCATCTTCCACTGCCTGAACCTGATACATTTCCTATAATTAAGATAAATTGTCCCGGCCGCGTAGTAACACAGGCAAACCGGGATTAGTATTATCATACGAACCGACGATGCTTACGTTCCCGCCAACACTGCCCAATACAATGTCGCACCGTGCGCGCCCGATCGCGACATGTCAAACCTATCAAACGACGACGAGATGTCGACCCGATTCATGTTGCGCGATAAATATTTATGAGCGGCCGATGAAAATAACAAAAATCGGTTTTCTCCTCGCGTACTGCCCCGACGTGGTTTTGATTGGATGGGTCCGGGGCTCGATGTTCGACTTCGAAATAAAGTCATTGAGAGCGATTGATTACGCGGCACACGCTCGCACGCCCGATCGAGGAGTGGCCTTCTAGCGATTGCTGCGTTTGGATGAGGATCGAGTGGAATGATGTAGAAAATATCATCGTAAACAGCAACAGAAAAAAAAAGAATACAGTAAAAAACAACAACGCTACACACTCCTTGTCACAAACTCGCCAAACTCGCGATCATCGCGAGAACTCCGATGATCTCCCGCTAGCAATGGCCGCCGGTTACGGTGATTAAAGCCTGCTATGGCCGAACGAGAGCTCCGCGGCGATGAATGGTGGACAATTTTTCTTCGCCAGTACACGTTGTCCGTCATTAGATTTCTGTGACATATTTCCTTCCTTCCCCGTCCAGGGTTTTACACATGCACATAAAACCTGGGTGCGGATATGTTGCCGTTCGCCGCGTTCCCGTCATCTTTCACGTCTTGTTTTTGCGCACTCAACAGAAACCGAATGCGGTCGAACGCATCGATCAACGCTTACTCGTGCGCGCGTTGATCTACCACTTCCGGTGCCGGTTCGGTTGTTCATGCACGACCAGACAGTGAGACGTCAACGTTGGTTCTACGCGATCACATTCTCCCCTGGAACTTCCCCCACAGTTTTTGGTTGAGGTTATGTTTTGCTCATTTAGTTGCTCTTACACATCTCGTAGCTATTGTTGATTTTTGCGTTTGCTCGTTAAATCGTGTGCCCCCAGCCAAGGGCAACCCCCCAGTAGATCGTGAAAACACCACTCACAACCGTAACCCTTCTGCTAGTAACAAACAACAAGGCAATATAAATCGTTTCCTAACCCGACAGAGTAAGTTGCCTTCGCTTATCAACTTATTGACATTTAATAAACCGTTCCTTTCATGTATCCAATCGAATCCGCCTTATTGCTTAAGGTTAAATTATACACTCGAATTGAAGTATAATTTCGAGCGAACTGTCAAACGCGTTCTTCAAGAACATCTTTGATCGCAACCAATCAAATACTGATAGCTGGCCAAAGTAATTCCAAACACTTCAAGATATGTTGTTCCCTGTCCATGTGTGCGAAAAAAAGACAGAGCCTAGCATAATTTATCGCTTGTTTATGTTGATCTTCACGTGTTCCGAAAATACACATTTCGCTTTCCCGATGTGCAGAAAATCTTCGCAAAACCCCATTCTACGGTTTCAACATTTGGAACGCATCATGTTTGACGGTGTTAAATAAATTACTAAAACTAAACACACATGTGCTTCTTTCACACATTTGCTTGGCTGTCCCGGGTGTGAGGGTGCCAAGCGTTTCGCCCCGAACAGCATCGAAGAATTTGTTTCGTTTTGCTGATGATTTGAGCAGTCTCAAACAAAAGGGGGCTTTTTAAAAACAAAAACTAAAACTCACGCCTCGCACATCGTACGGCGAAACGATAAACATCAACCACATCTTGACGTATAATAGACCCGGCATACACCAAAGCATTTGCCGAAAAAGCAGCAAAAAACAAACACACACTGACATGGGAATTTTGGGAGCTGCAGTGTATATTATTTTGCGGATATAACGTACGACAGTAGAAAGGTGGCGAATATTCGGAAGATATAATATGGTTCCTGTCCGCATAGTGTGCCCCGATATACACACAAACAACCGTCACATCCGAGCGTTGCGAGTTCCAGAAGCCACCAACCAACACAAAAAGCGTATTAAATTTCATCGTCAGCTCGAAGCGGGTTTTGAAGGCCACATCACCACCATCATCATCATCAGCATTATTATTATCACGAACATTGGCAGGACTCGGTTGGGTATCGAATGGCAAAGCTCGGTAGCTTCGGTACACAGCGAGCCCCCAAAATTGCCTATCCAATTACGTCAATATGGAAGAGAAGCCGTGCAGTGTTTTCCGCACGCCAGCCAAAGTGCACAGAGTTTGACATATGTGTCAAGTGAACGCTTTCTCACGTGACCGTGTGTGAAAGTTGCGCATCTGCAACTCGCAGCCCATGCACATGCACATCTAAACACTGACAATGACCTACCCTACTACCGAAATGATAGTACCGAACAGGGTACACCTCCAATAATTTCACCCTCATTTTACCAAAAAGCGATGCTCACGTACGGATGTAACCGTGTCCATTTTCTGACACTTCAATAATCGTCCAACTTGGCTTCAAGGTAACGCACCGTGCACAGGTCTGCAAGCAAATTGCACCCATTTGACCAGAAGCACCATTTTCCCTGTGCGCCATCTTTGCCATTTGGTCTCAAATTCGTGTCACTGCCATGTAAATGTCGACAATTACGCAAATGTCACCTTACGGCATGGAATGGAGGAGCGTCAAAAAACATCCCCCCCCATGTGAGAACGGTATTTAGCGCCAAGGTTTTGCTCGCATCAGCTGGGAAAATCCACCCCGTCATTGAATGATATTTTCCAATTTATTTTTCATTTCTTTATAAAGCCATAAACATAATAACAGTGGCGAGAAGAATGAGATAAAATAAAGAAATCTCGACCGAAGAAAGCAAACAACGGACGGTCCAACGTTCTGCGAGGACATCATTCATCAATAGACCAGGACAATCACTCATTACACGGCCGGCAAAATCTTTCTCCCGGGGCTCGCTTCCAGACGCTTTTACACGAAAACAATTTTCACCGTGGGATACGCC
The DNA here is from genome assembly GCA_000473375.1 of Anopheles culicifacies. Taxonomy (NCBI): domain Eukaryota; kingdom Metazoa; phylum Arthropoda; class Insecta; order Diptera; family Culicidae; genus Anopheles; species Anopheles culicifacies. The sequence goes on along the minus strand of KI422950.1, from coordinate 6,402 downwards.
CCAAAGAAAGGAGCTAAAGCACCAGCGACAGAAGATGTTCGCTGCTGGTGGTGATGATGATGATGTTGTCAGTGTATCGGTCAGTGGCTCAGCAGTTCACCGGTTTTTCCCTCGAGGCACTTGACCATCCGCTGCCTAGCGATACACATTCCACATCGGTGCGAACCGGCCGTGTGGAGATGCGAAGAAGTAATTAAACAATCGACCTGTTCGTCGTCGAACAACACCGCGAAATTGAGCCGCTCCATTCGCTTCGAAGCATAAGCTGAAGGAAAGCAGCGCAGCAAATTACTACCTAACTTTCGCAGCGAACCACACACGGCTCGCGAAATATTTGCACGAAAGAAATTACACAGCGATTCCGCGGTCATGATGATGAACAGAGGCTTCCCATGCGGGTGTGTCCCGGTGGGATGATGGCAGGGAGGAAAGCACAAAATTATTGCCGCCAAAGGAAACTGGGAAGGAATGTATCTGCCTGTTGGAATAGTTGCAGCAAATTCTACCGAGACACATTGCTCTGATAGATCATTCCAGTTTAGGAGTCGAAATGGGTCAAGATTATCGGGAAGGCTGTAACATAACGGATTGCTCCATTAGACGACACGTTCGGAAAAAGGACTTGATGGCGGCAAAGAAAAAAGGGTATGATCCAGTTACCGAACATCTGAGGCGGTATGTGCTGATATCTATTGAAAGATCGAATCATTTAATCAGAAAGACGTTAAGTACTGTGTCTTATCTGTCGGGTCAACAATTACCGATGCAAATCCTGACCCACTGGCCATTCAATTCCCACCGAAAAACCTCCGTTACCGTAATTATGATCGATCCCGACTTCCTGTTTATTCCCGCTTCCGGTTTATCAGACCAGTTGCCGCTGCGTAACAGAGTGCTCTTTCGCAAACATTCCCCCCATCCCTGGGGAGATTCCCAAAACACCGTACAATTATATGTTATATAAATTTACATAAATGTGCTCATATTATCCAGGACACATACCGCCCATTCATCAATCCCTTCCACTACTACTTCGGTTGCGTATTCCACGTAAACTACGGTCATGCCACGTTCCCACATACATGCATACAAATTGATGCCATTCGCGGGGGGAAAGCTAAAGACACATAAATTAAACTCTCGTACAGCAACTTCCACAGTGAGTGCTGGACACAACTCCACCAACCGATGATTGGCCTAAAGAAGGTGATTGCAGCAATGGTGCAGTGTAATTGCACCTTGCACAAAACCCGAGCGCTGATTTCTTGTTTCCTTTGCCCACGAAATTCCGCACGGGCCGCAAGTTGAAGCCTCCCCAACGAATGGAAACCTACTTACTCGCGCCACGCTGGTCTACGGGGAGAAAATATGAATGATCCAACCCTCCTATCAAGCATTGAAAGGGACAGGTAAGAAAATTACCTACGAACAAAAACAAGCAACATACACATAAATGGTTGAAATTCGTGTGACACTCTCTCTCCCGGTACAATGCACACGAAATCGGCTCGATTGTCTCCAACAGTCGGAGGATACGTGCAGAGTTCGTTGGAATGACATACTTATTTTTCCTTCTTCGACAATTTTCCTCCTTTTCCAACTTCAACGATCGTGTGAAAGTTGTTGATTGATAAAATCGTACACTTCTCGAGGCGCTACACGGCTGATCACACACGCATGCTCAACGTTCTCAGCCAGAGGGCATGCAATCCCCCCCTGGCCCGGATTGCCCTGAACCGGGATGAGGATGATGATGTTGGGTTGATGAGGCAAAAAACAGGTTTTTAGATTTTCGAACGGCTTTTTTGCCAAAAATGGACCCACAAACGTACCACCCTTTCCCTCCGGAGGGGCGGCAGTTGCAATCAAACTCGTTGCGTACGACGCCATCGAAAGGACCCCAAGATTCCGGTCCGCGTGTGGAATGCAATCGACAAAAAAAAGGGTGGGCAACACCATTAAGGTTTGGCGCACCTTTCTAGCGGTGTGCTTAAGCGCTCCAGGGTGATCGCTATTGCGTAAGGAACGGGTCCAACGCCAACAGGTTCACTGCAATCAAAGCCATCCTTTCAGGACAGGTGGCTTTGTAAAATGTATGCCGCCGCCGCCGCCAGTGCGCTTGTGGTTGTCTTGATGCGAGCTAAAACAATATTTTCATACAAAAACAAACGCTAACTAAGGCTGATTAGAAACATCCTGCCATTCAACGGTTCGATCGTAGAGAACTTCCGACAAGAAGCGCTATATTTTACTGCCAATCGGCGTCTTGCGTTCAGCATCCCCACACTCCCTGGCACGTGGTATGGGCCATTGTATGCAAGCGAAACCCGCCTCTTGAGATTTGCACCCACCCAGATCTGTGTGTGTGTTTTCCTGTTAGCTTTATTTGATGGCTTGTTACGCCGGGTACGCCATCACACTTTTCTTTTGCCGAGTTTCTTCCACACATCACTTACTTGCGCTAGCGTTCCAAGCCGGAAAACGTTCACACATTTCCCGCCCGGTCACAACAACACCCGGGGAGGTCATGTTGCCCTAACGGACTCTGACCATGGACGGTAGAATAAACAGAGTGCCCGACAACCTCCACCGAGCGCTACAAACAAACCTTCCGTGCGGTAAGAAAAAAAACGCATGGACGTTGCTTGCACCATCAGAACTTCCCAAGTCACCGAGAGATGGACACAGAGGAGTAGCGAACGTGTGGGGTTTTGGGGTTTTACGCTGACATGTGACTAGGTTGTCCAAACCAAAAGCCAGAGACACCGTTACCCACGCTTGACGTGACTATCAAACACAACCGGACCGGTTAGACCTACACACAAAAAAACCCCCGGGAAGGTACTGGATATCTTGCAAGAGATGTACCGAGAAAGCCTAAAAACCAGCCACGATATCTTCAATATCCTCTCGATACGTCCACACGTTTCTATCGCCCGGCTCATCTGCCCGGTGGAGTTTGCTTGCGTGATCCAGCACCTGACAGTCTACACCCCGTCCCCAAAGTCTTCTTGTCGCTAGAGCATGCAAACAAACTTCAAGAAACACCTTTATCCCATTTCCAACGGATCGTTTGATTGCGAGATGCAGTTTTACAACGTGCCTTCTTCATGGGTAAAATGTGTCCCGCGGAAAAACCGGTATCAAATGAGTTATCACCTCACCCCGGTAGAGGATGATTACACGATTTCCACACGCTCGCGTATCTTGGTCTTGGACAGGAAGAGGCTCTGCACGTAATACGTAAATTATGTAAAGCTGTAAGTTCCGTTCCACAATTAACACTCTCATGCTCTTGTGAAGCTGTGATGTAGGAAGTACACAAATGATCTTCGGTTCTTCTTTTTTGCACTCCATCTTAAAGCGAATTGTAGCATACGGTGCTGACGAAATCAAGAAGTACTTGATGCATTATATTTGCAGGCGATGGTGACCTTTGGATGGCCAGTAAGCGCCATATGGAAGCAGCTCGCCAATAAGATGTGAAGTATATGGTCGACCGCAAACATCGAAGATCAATGTCGACAAAAGAAGCCTCCGTTCTGCTAACTACAGAGACGCTTGAATATCATTCCTTCAAACAACAGCTGCCCCTGTATGTGGCATTGTGGTGCTTCAGCCATTATTGCTTTCGGACCAGGCACATAATTAAGCCAGATTATCGTTTGCTGTTGGCTTCCGTGTGATGGTTTTGCGGCTTGCTGTGCCCCTTCCGACTCTCAACACACATGGACCCCTTCTATTGACCAGATGACATTTTGAAACACAGCTTCCCCGTACACACAAAAAAATGGAAACTCCCCAGGAAAGTCGTATTAGCACAAACGGATTGTTATTGCAAATAAAAATGTTTGACCAGACACGTATTTGATCAATTCTTGGAAGACACAGCAAACAATAGTCAAACAGCATCGAAGATGAAACAGTGGTTACGCCACTGTCATAATCCTCCCGTATCATCGGTGCGCTTGGGCAAACGTGCAAACGCCGTGCGTAAATCTGCTTAAATTACGTTCCTGACAACAACGGGGCGCTGTGTTGTTTCGTACAATGACGGACGGATAAAACCCCAGCAGGGTAAAGGCAAAATATTTGCCATCACTACTATGCATTTTACTGTTCGGCCGTCGAAGTAACATTCTCAGCTGACATTTGCCTTGACAGATGGGCTGTGTGCGGTTTGCATTGCGCGCGCGGTAGCACCTGAGGGATAGTCAGAAGCATTTATTTAGATACCACAGTTTTGTTTGTGTGCGTGTGCTTCCTTGTGTACCGTAGGATCACACGGTTTGCCAGCACCAAGCACTGCCAGCATGGGACCAGTTTACTACTGGCCGGTTTACTTGTGGTTCTTTATTATTTTTTTGGTTACCCACAGAACTTGCGATGGTCGCCCCCCTGCGCTAAAACGACGAGCAATTAATCATGGCCAAATATGCTGGCAGTTTCTTTGCGCTTTTTTCGCACTGCGCACCCCAAACCGCTTGGTCTTTGTACAGATATAGTCACACGGGGGACAGCACAGACCCCCTACTACACCAGTGGACCGTAGCTATTGCTGTCAAATTTCCTCAAAAAATATTGTCCCAAGTCACGGTTGCGCGACCGATCCAATTCGTTTCGACTGCCGGCCATTAGTTTGCAACGAGGCATGCAGACACACACACACAAATGATTTACATATCGATCGCTAGGTGTATGATCGTTTCATACTTCTGGGCTGATTTACATGAGTGTTTACCCTGCACTGGTGTCGCCATTTCAAGACGTACTCCACTGCCAAACCTTCAAACGAACTACACACAAACGCATTTTCGTGCAATGGCTTCTTCTTTCCAAGAGTTGTTGTAGCTGTTGACAATTGTGTTTTTAAGGTACTTTTGTTTTACGATCCACAAACACCATTCGAATTCGCGCACCCAACCCGACCAAACGCAATTGTCCCTGAAATTCGATCCAACCATTTTTCGAACTCGCAATTAAGCGACCACCGGCTGCGTCAAGATGGTGGAGGAGAACTCCTCGTGGTACCGAAACAGTTTTTTCGGTGCGGCTGTCAATCGATGTCAATAACGCACGAACGGATGATGATGAAGTGGATGACGGTCATCATCGATTTTGCGACCCAGCAGCGGTGAGCTGCGTTGTTACGCTTTGGAAGAGATCCTCCGCACCGTGCTGAAGTGGACTTGGTCCGAGTGCGTGTTAAGTGCAGTCCATTGCCGCGGTTGATCCCATGACAGTGAGACAAGCAATGCTACCTACCACCGTGCCGTACCAAAAACACAAATTACGCTGAAGTTTAATGCACTTGATGTACTGGACCTTGCGTACTTGAGGAGTTCGTTAGAAATAATAGTCCACATGAAATCTCTGTCCACGAAAGTGACTCATAGATGAGGTTTTTGTCTAAATGCTTAGACAGATACGCTTAACAATGCTGCCAACATCTGCAACGACTCCACTTGCCGGTGGACGTTCTGGAGCGCCTAAAATTAAAAGCAAACCATAGCAAAAAGCTCCCTCCATAAAATAGAGTGTGAACTGCTGTTTACCTCACTCCTGCGCCGTGCTTTGCTTGGTGCGCACACCAACATCCCATCAGATTCCATAAAACATAATCTCTTCCAAGCTTTAGCTTTGCCGAAATCATCATCCCCGCCCCGGGGTCATCATCGTCGTCTAATAAAGAAAAAACCTACGCGGTATCTCATGCCTTTGGTGCGTCACACATCTTCAACTTCCGTCATCGCAAAAGCCGAACCGCCATCATAATAATGAAACACACTCCACCGCCGTACATGGGGATCCACAACCTTACAAAAAACGAATCTTTACTCCGTCTGGAAGGTCCACACATGCGGCATAACAACGTATAGTGCTCCCGGGTTCCAGGGTTTTACACCCATTATAAAGCAATTATCGGACCTACATTTACGTATACGGCGTGGCGTCGACGACCACAAGCAGGACAACAGCGTCCGATGAATACACTATAGCGCTAATCTTACGATAAATAGGAAACCTCTTCCACATCCTCAATCTCAATCACCGTTTATCTGCTGGACGTAAAGATTCGTCTCGAAAGTCGGGCCCCGATATCCTGTGCTCCGATGGGATTAAAGCGATGACGCTCACCACCACCGCAGCAATCGAATCGGTTTCGGCACAGACACGAACAAATTGTAGATCGCACCTCGCAGTACACGGCTTTGTAATGATTTGTTAAAAGTCTTTTAACCAGACAGTGGTACTCCTGGGAGGAGGCCGCTTAAAACTCGTCCAACAATAAAAAAAAGATTCAAGTCATTGTGGCATCTGGAGATCCCTATCTGCCTACACCCTGTGGGGTGGGTGTTTTTATTTCCCGCATCCTTCCTCCGATGCACCCGATGCTAATTA
>KI422949.1:29393-42632 GCA_000473375.1 Anopheles culicifacies | reverse complement strand
ACGGGTGCCCATAGAGCTGTGGTAGGTGCTGTTTTAATCGTTGTTAAATTTATTCTGTTTTTCCAACAAAACATACAACAGATGAATACTCTATTTCGAAAACACATAACCAAACGTGTTGACGTAGGACACTAGGGTAACTTTTCGCTTCAACCCCACGATCAAGCACCAACGAACACCCGTAGCAAGCAGGCGACTTCTCTTACTTTGCTTTCCTGTCACGCCGCGAGCATTTTCCACCGTCCGTGATGGATACCGTTTTTCACGGCTTCTGCACCCACGAGAGAACAAAAGCGTGGCCAACAGAAAAATGGTGGAAGGTGAAATTTCGGTCCCAAGAAGCAGCGCCAGTGAGCAGGGGTCCCCTAGCATAAGAAGGAATGGTAAAAAAAACCAGCACACACATACAGCGAAGTCTTTAAGAAGCCTTCCACTGTGCAACAGTGCTAAAAAGGTTGTGGTACCAGGGCGATATCGAGGACGAATCTGGGGGGGTAAAAAGTATATCAAGCAAAGGCAACGCTAAAAACTTGTCCGAAGAAAAACTATTGCTTCTTAACCGTGTCGAGCAGTGAGTGTGAATGTGCAATGGTAAGGAAAGCAACGGGAAAGCGCACCATCGGAAAAAAGCCATCGTGTCGTCCTTCGGGTGAGGAAAAACGCGATCAAAACCTGCACGGACGGAAAGCGCACGAATGTACCGTCAGTGGGTTTGGTTCCTACCTTAAGCGAAAGAAAAGAAAGAACGCCAGCGGATGGGTGAAGTGGAAAAGGGAACAGAACGGAAACAGATCCCACCGATTCGGGACGTAACCTTCAGACGTACATTGCGCGACATTGCGCGAAACCCCGGTACCGGATGCAACGGGCGGATGCATTCTTGCACGACGATGCAACAGCGGTACGTGTGCTGGTGCAACATTCCGTGTGAGCTGGAAGCGAGTGGCCGGGAGTGCAGTACTGTTGTTAGCGACATCAAACGTAGTTTCATGATTTAATTTGAAATTTTATAGGACACCCACTAGAGGTGTATTTTTTTCCTTGTTGTTTTTGTTACCTTTTCCATCCCTTCCCATCGTACGCAAACGCCGGATCTACCGCGAGCTTTCACTTTGAAACCCCGTTCCTGCACGTTTTCGTCAACGTCATGTAAAGGATTTTTTGTGTGTGTTTTGTTTCTGGCGCAACTTTCAACCCAGCTCGGAAGAATCGCCTCTGCGCTTCTCTTCCAATAGGTTCATTACTTTACTCGCTTGAACCATTTCCACCCCACCGCCGAAAGATGAAGCTGAATAGCTGCCATTAACGAGCGCAACTACTGCTACTACTTCTACTATTGCTGCCACCAGCTTCCCGATGGCTTTCGACAAAAGTTTGTCTAATTTAATTATATTTTTATGGTAATGGAAAATCCACTCCAACTTCCAGCACACAGCCCACAGCAGGGAACGTAACGAACCCATCGGAATGGTTTCAGGGAAGCATTCAAGCACAGTAAAAGACTTCCTATCGCCCAAACTCATAAACTGTGCAGTTTGATTGCTCGACTAGCTCCCAGTGCTGGGGTAAAAATCATCATAAAGCCATGACCAGAACTTCGAAACTGCTTAACTGCGATCCCTAGACACGGCAATGAAAGTTTGCAACAGCGAGAGCGAAAACAAAAAATACGCCTAGAAAAGAAACAGCTCACCACCCCTTCCAGGACGACAACCTGTCTCATGGAACTGTTTCGAACAACTACTAATTACACTTCTAAACAAGCGAGCCGAGCGACGAAACGGATCTCGCATCTTTTCTGAACGAAACTCCTACCAACAATCATCCCGAATCGAGCACGCGTGTTGCGAAAGCTTACGTTTGGAATTTGGACGACAAGGAAGGTCTCGTACACTATGCCGCGAGACACTCGACGCGGAAAATCGTGCTCAAGGGCCATCGGCACAAATTTACCTTTGCTTCGCGCAATTGTTGCTTTTCGGCTAACTTTGGGCTTCTATTTTCGTGTATCATTGGAGGTTGTTGTGATTGTAGTAATGTATCGTTTCAAAATAACTGCAGCAAATGGGAACGAACATGAAATATTCCATACCTAGCATTCGCTACAGCTGTAGCACGTTTCGCTTTGCTGGTCGCAGACAAACTTATTGATAAAGCTTAATGAGTATGAAAAAGTTTGAAGAGCCTCAGCTAAACTTACCCGTAAAAATGATACTGCTGGTACTTCTCGCAGGAACTGAAGCTGTAAACATTTTGTACGATTTTCATGGTTCTTGTTGTGACTATATTTGTAGAGCCTTTTATTGGTCGTCTTGGTCAGCAATGCTGCTTTGGTTCGATATGTTTCATTGGTTTAATAAACATTAGTTTTAATTTATATTTATAACCTGCTTCCTATAAAGTATGTTAATAAAGTCAAAGTTTTAACACAAGACATTTATGATATCAATTGTAATTCCAGAACTGAGGAGCTGTAAGGCAAGGCTCTTCAAAAGATTGTCGCCTGTGACTTTGCCGGAACTTCAGTCTCTATTCTGTAATGAATTACAAAATATTTATACAGACAATGTAGCATACTGCTCTTCAGTCTTTGTTCTGTTCCGTTTCTAACCGCTAGATCAATCTTCTCTGAACGTTCCTGAAGGATGCGCCTGGTAGTTGTATTAGGCAGATAAGACCACACAACAATAGGTTTTTTTTTTCAAATAGCTGCTGATCATCTACAAGACACTTTTTTGTTTTTAACCGTAAATAGGATAAATCTGATACTCAGTGCCAAATTTTAACTAGAATTACCTTCTCTAAGGGCACCCTTGAGCCTCAAGGTGCTATTCCACAACATTGCGGGGTCAAAATAACGGTCTTCTATTCTACTGGACTGTTATCCCAATTCCAATCTGATATTATAGTCCCATGGAAAAGATTGACTATCACATTACTAGTTAACATGACACAAGGAAGCCTGCCACGAGCTGTTGAGACTATAGTGCTACAAAAGATGAAGAATTTTACCTGTGAGATCTAGATCGGGATTTGAGGAATCTGGCTGATATAAAAATGGCATGAAAACTTCCGAACTGCTCTCTGAAAAGTTTACATTGTTGCAATATAATGTTAAATCATTACAAAAAGATTTGCTGCATGCCTTAGATAACCTATTCATAAAAAGAGGGACATTAAATAATAAAGATAAATAAATAAACAGAAAACTGGGGCTTGCGACTTTCCGTATCAATCTATGATCGCAATCAATCCACCTTAATTTAAATAAACATATTTTTTGTCATTCTTCGATAAAGTGCTTTTGAGATTTGCCCCTCGATCTTGGTTAAGAGTTTTTTGTCTGTTTTAATGTTGTGTGGCCAAAAAGAATGCAATTGTACTCCTCAGTTGTAGAATCAGTTGTACTCCTTTCAGTAAATCAAGATTTGTTACTGTTAGGGTCACCCTGAAAGGACCCATCGGGTAGCGAGGAGACGAAGCTCTCCCGATGACATGAGCTGTCATCGGACGGGATGCTGCGATCGTTCTCTTCGCTCCCGACCGGCACCCACCACTGACGTAGACTGTATCGCTGTCCCCACTTATTTATTTATTTATTGTTTATGTTAATGTTAATAATTTTAAAATGTGTTAAATTTAAGTCAATAAACATCGTATATTTTATAACAACAACACAAAAGTTACCATAATTTTCTTAATCATTTTATTTGTTTGCCGTAGAACCAACTTAATTTTCGCACAGTCCCCAATAAGCTCCAGATATACTGTAGAGCATGGGTATTTCAATTTTATCAGTAACAGTAATTGAATATTGTTCAAATTCCAAACTCGAGAGGGCTTGGCTTGCTCATTCCAGTCATTCCAACGAATGGGGGAACGGACCGAACAGTCCAAACCTGTATGAAAACCAGCATTGTTATCTCATCGGTCACCGAGCCGCTCCATTTTGAATTCAAATTAGCATTCTTTTCAAATTGTTGATTATATGTTATGCTGAACATTATGCTGAAGTATTAAAATATTGCGCTGGAAAACTATAATTAAGATGTACGCATATTTTCTCATGTGTTTCCTATACTCGATTTATACTTGATATTTATCATTTATCGTATTAAATTTATCGTACTAACCTATCACAGTTTCTTAATAACCGTAACCGGACATCTTCAAGCAAACAATCAAACATCATGTTTCCTGGAAAATTCCGTATCGCTCATGCAACAAATCCACAACGGGCATGTTCGACACAAGACACCAAGACGTATTGTACAATTTGTATCTAAATTGTTAAGAAAATCATCTCCAATTGCTATCTAAACGTATCGGAACGTGGGTAGTTTCACCATGATGGAAAATTACCCTCCACGCACGTAGGCCTCATTGATGGTGATTTCATAAACCAGTGTAGCATATTATAATTTATGTACCGTGTGGGCCACATTTCTTGCATTCCAGTGCATCAATTCACCGACATCCATTGACGGCTAGGGGTACCATCGCTGATAGGAAACACAATTGTGAACCACCGACAACAGCAACAACGAGGCACAAATTATTCAAACTGTTTCTGCTTCCTTCAACTTGACATACGATCCGACAGTAACGGGGAACACATTGTACACATTCGCTTCAGGGATTCACCCAGGAGATTCTTGCGCAAGGTACAACTGAACCCTTCGCAGCAACTACTTCCAAGCAAGCGCTACGTACGCGAAACTATCGAGAGTCTTTGGGAGTTTTCCCAGGAACCTTAACATCTAGTCGCAGTTGGTGTTCGTCCCTAAAAGTGGATAGAATTCTGTCCCAGCCCGATAACCGATGGCCCGGCTGCTTGCTTCTGGGAGGGGGTGGGTGGAATGCAAAGTAAAACTTCAGCCACGTCATTGTGTACTTGCCCGGCTTAGATACCGGTTTCCTTGGAGCGCTTTCAACTCCGATCAGGTAGCGCACTCGTTACGTGTCTTGTACTGCCCATGTGTCGGTTTCGGGCTTGCAATAGGTGATAAGACTGTTGCAATATTAATATATTTATAATCTATGCTCAGACCGTCCTGCTGTGAGGGGTGCTGATACATCCACTACAAGCAACCTACAAGACCGACTACCGTAGCGGACCGGCGGATCAACCAAACTGGCATTCCCTGGGCTCCAGGTATAGTGCGGTGTATCCGGCAGACACGTGTACTCCGCAGCACACAAATGCAACCCAAACGCACTCGAACACCGGATCAAACTGGAAGGGCTTCATGCTCCCATCATCCATCGATGCGCCCTCAAGCTATTCCGTTCGAAACTATTATTGTCATTTGGGACACACATCAAACTTACTCTTTGAAGCATCGGTTTCCGTTCCGTGGCGAGCTTTTGGTGTTTGAATAATTCAAGCTTCTACGAGCATGTCCCACCCGTGGGGGTGAGCTACACAGCTACCGATAGGAATCCTTGTTGAGTCGTGTTGAACAGCATCGGAACAGATGAAATGTACCTACATAGCTCGGTTTTAGTTTTCTCCAGCACCATCCCTACCGTTCCATCGCCTGGGCTGAGTGAACTTCCGTACCATTTCACAGCTTCTGCCGATAAACGATTCATGCCAGCCAGTCGTTACGATGAGGCACCTTTCGGGCTGCAAGCTGCAGGGTGCAGAAGAAAAGCGAAAAGTGCATTCTTATCAGCTAGCTTTACTTGCATACGTGAAAGTATCGTAATTCCTGCAGTATCCAGCGGAAAACTGTTCCAGCAGCTGTTTGATGTACGCGTATCGTCGTGCGCGTACCAGGAGGGTGGGGTATTTTGTTTCATAAAAGCTTTTACCAGCTCGCTTGACCCAATCACACCCAGAGTGCACGCGTTAATGTGGCCACATTTGCACATGTGAGAAGATTGCCATCTTGTCATGGCGGATATTCTCGTTCGTAGTATTCAATCTTCTTGCTCGGTTAAGTATGTCTTCTATGTGAAATATGAATAGAAAACATGGTGGGTGTCTTGGTATCTAAACTTTTCGACTAGAAAATAATGTGTGTGCTTGGTTTTGGTCAAAATCGCCGAATTTAATTATTGCACTCACTGTGTACAGTTATTGTGAAGTTTATTCTATCTTCATCATCAGCTATATGTGAAACTAAAGAAACAATGACACGAAAACAATAACAAGAATAATAATATTAAAAATCATTAGGAAATATTCATAATCATAATGACAATGATATAAAATGGATAGCAGCAGAATTTCAAGCAAAACAAGCATATTAATTTGAATCTTCACTTTTACGTAGTATTTTCGTCAGTTTCTGTAGTTTATTATCAATTCCTTGCGTTTTTGTGTTACGTTGTGCCACTTGGTACAATTCTTTCTTGAGGCGTTGTTTCAATGCTTGTGCTTTCTTTTTCTCATTCAAAGCTAAAGACGATCTCATGATAAAGAAAACACCGTAGGGTGTATTCTTACCGTACCGTATTGGTGGAACTATAAAATATAACAATTGACTCAAATAAGTGGATTTTTATAAATGAACGTGAAAACTTAACTCTTATGTATTTCAATCAAAATATACCGTTGAAATGATACACACGGTGAAATAAAACTAATTTTGCGAAGTGGAATTCCTAACTGTTTGTTCTAACAAACCCATTTGGTTTGATTGTTTCCGTAAACAATATATTGCTTATTCAACAGGGTTGTTTGCATTTAATAAATAACGTGGTTTTTCTCTGGAAGGAGTTGAAAAATATTCAGTTTAATTTCCGTTTTATCGATACTGTACTCAATTATTCATTCATTAATACTTCTTAAACTACTTTCTTAATTTAAAACATTCTTAACTCGTCTCTCCGCTGATTTAAATAAATCTTTTGGCACTTTTGATTTTTTTTTTACACATGGGACATGACCTTACCTTAGCTGCTACATCTGTATAGAAATCATTCTCCCGTAATAACATATACCAATCGTTTTTATCCTTTATCTTCATGATTTTCGTGTAAATTATTCAGCAAACGACTCTATAGCGTTCCCAGCTATGAATTTAAAAAAACATTACTTTAGGTTTCAAATCAAAATGTAATAATTACTCGCTATCTAAACTGTGGTAAATTTGGTCGATTGTAAAAGTATATAAGTATTGAGACACTAAGATTAAACAACATAATTGAACTGCATAAACTAGCAATCGTAGCTGACGTTAACGAGCATTCATATTACCTATAAAATAATTCATTCCATTACTTTTTACTGCATGACTTTTAATGCATAAGCCCCCACCTAACTGCTGTGAGGTCCGCCCATTGCTACTCGACACATACCTTTCAGTTTAAGCACAAAAGATAAATGAAAATATTTCGAAATTGCTACAATTTCATTCAATTTCTGTTAATCTAAAAGTTATTTACTCCCTAATTATTCTTCAGCGAATAGTTTAATACTGCATATGCTTCATTCCGATAAAAATATTAAATGTGTAAATGTGTTAGCCATGAAACTAATACCACACCAAATCAAACTTCAGCTATCGTGACATTGTGAAGGAATGTGATTGAGCCTTTCCTCAAGCCCAAACTCTATCGTAGATTTATGCATGCAAAAATCGTCTTGCACCTTGCTCATACATTCAAACACACGCACACATGTGTGCCTTTCTCGATCGTCGAATTAAGTGCCAAGTTATGCTTCGTGCTAAACACATTTCCCTGCCAGCTATCCAAAGTGAATATTAGGAAAATCATGTGTTGAGTGAGCACAGGAGTAGCTAGGACAGGGAAAACATTTGCCGTTCTTTCGTGCTGAAGCTGTAGCTTCCTCAAGCAACGCGATATCAGCTGGCAACTTTCGAATCAGCAAATTTATATTCCACACTCCAGTAATCCTACATAATACCGATCGAGTCGGTCGGTCGGTTGGTTCGTTGGTTGGTTGGTTGGTTGGTTAGTATGGCTCGTTCTTACGAGAGGCGAAAGAACACCGTCAGGAATCAGACACATCTAACCAAGGCCAAACAGCGGCCGATCCAAACACCCACACCAATGGACGGTGCCAAAGCTATCGTATCGGCATCCGTTATCCTGCATCGTCGTACGATTTCCCTTAAGGTGACCAGAGGGAAGGAAATGTTGCAGGAAATGGAAGACCGTAGGTCGGGAAACCCCCCCAGTAAGAAACTCCCCTGCGGATGTGCTTGTTAAGCCATCGAAGTACCATACCCACCATGCCAGCCGGACGGAAGGATTTTATGAAACCGAGAATAAAGCATTCCCTATCAATTGAAAATGTGCAGAAATATATATGTATATCTTTATATGGATGGGGATATTTCCTCTAGCAGGCCCCATGTGGCCAAGGTTCCCATCAGCACGACCACCAAACCACCACCAAACCCTGTTGATCGTCCTCACCCGGTTAGCTGTGTTCGATCTTGACGCATACACCGTATCGAAACGTTTGCTGACAGAAAGCCACCCCACGGACGCCCTAACGTATCGGCTGGATGAATGAACAGTGAGGCCAGGGAGGAAGGCATCTTGATTTAGAAAGCACCATCATCCATTTCGCACAAAGAGCCAACCTCAGGATCAGCCCTTTTGCCTTCGTGCGACCATGTTTCGAGTGCTTCTGCATTAGCCTTTGTACAATCGCTGCGACCGTACCATCCGATGGTATTCCGCACAGGCTGACGCTCTCCGTGCCGTATCTGTTGTTGTTGTTGCTGCTGCGGCTGCTGATTTTAGCCGGTATCCTTGATCCATTCAAGCATCGTACCATTCGGTCGATCAGGATGCTCTTGAAATCCTAGCCACGAAATTTCCCACCTCCTTAGATCCTTGCCCAACTGGACGATTCAGTTCGGACCCGGATATCCATTGCATTAACTGTCCCTCAAGGACTCATCGGCTGCAAGGATTGGTAGCGAAGACGTCCAGAGCGTACGTGCGTGAGTACGCAGTATCCGGAACACCAGGGCAACCCAGTCTCGAGACGGACAAGAAGCTCCTCCGTACGATGGTGTTAGATATTGGCACTCGCTCCGAAATTGCCGAATGGAGATCAATTTATTTTTATCGTCCTGATGAGCGCCGATCGGGCACCGCACAAGCCAATGGGTGTAGCGATGCTGCATGAAATATGCATTGCCACCGCGACCGATGACGACGGGGGCTCTATATCTAGTTGCGGTAACCATCCTTACCAGCCGCATATCGCTGACGGGATGCTAACGTGGTCAGAATTCGATCAAAGATTTTCAGCACTAAACACGCGCAACAACCGTCTGTGTAATGCTGTTCACAGTTTCCCAACAAGATGCACCCGGGAAGCGGCAACGGAAGCGGGCCAGTTAGATGAATGGCGAAAGCACGAACCGCAAAACCACACTACTTGAGATGATGGAGGGATCATGTGTGTTTGCGAAAGTGATATACACTCTCCATACTATTGTTTGGATCGATGTGTTTATTAAATAGCTTTGATAATTCGAAAAACACTAGTTTGCTTAGCATACTTTATGTAAGATGGCAGTAGATATATTTTCAATCAATTATTTAACACATTCCAACCGATGATAATTAGCTCCATTGCAATCGATGATATCGGTAAATCTATTGTAAATCAATTGTAAAGTATTGAAGTATCGGTAGATATTTTATTATTTAGTACAATTACCATCTACGCAGAGATCATTCAGTAAATCCTAGCCGAATCGTCGTAGGTAATAAACAACAATAAACCACCGATGGTGTAGATTCAGGGGTCAGCACAGTTTTTACCAAAAGGGCCAGACAGTAAAAAATAGCCTTAACTGCGGGCCATATGAAACAAATCTTTGAACATGTGAGTAATACGAAGTAGAATGAATAATACACAGTGCAACTACAAATTAACACTTGGACTGGTTTTTATATCAACCAAATGTGGTTTTTATTTCTGCTTTCAAATTATGTAGTCGAACCAATGCTCTAATTACTTCTAACTGAAGTTTGATAGGAAGATCATTTATTCAAGTATGAAAGAGAGTTTTGAAAGAATAATAGATTTTTTGAATTGGAATCCAAAACCGCAAAGCGCTGCTGTAGTTTTTTTTTTGTTTGTTCTTGTATCATGGCCTGGCCGTATTAGACTTTATTTACCTCGTAGCAGGTCAGTCAGTCCATGCTACGGGGAAACGGTCCGAATGGGATTTGAACTCCGGTCCGTGGTGTGAAGGCCCGGCGGCGAACAACTCTCCCACCGGGCCGCCCCTAATATATCCCTGATAGCCCCTGATATCGTTACGATTGGATTTTGTGTTCTTCATAAGGCCTACAAAATTTTTCTCGCAGATCAGGACTTTGCCGACCCCTGGTGTAGATGGTACCGCTAACCGGTCTTTCATACGAAAGGAACAAGTCAAACTGTTATTCTCAATTAGCAGGACTGATAATACAATTTTTCCAGTCCATTAGGTGAAGCGCATTATAACTTTTGTTTGTCATAATTGCTTCATAAGTTAAATGATCTCCATAACTTAACCGACTTTGCATCACATGAAGAAGTACCAAAACAAGCTTTATGGGCTTTAATTGATCAAGAAGAATGTAGAAGATAATGTTAATGCTGCTACAGGAGCTATAACTTCATTCCGTCGTCATAATTGTTAATCAATTTAACATAGAAGTCTCTTATAGAAGCAGTCCGATCACTAAGGTAAGAGCGGTTCTAACGGCAATACCGGGATACAAATGCCATCCAGATCGTTCTCTCGTAATGCGGACTGACTATCCAACCAAGTGGTATCAATAAGAATCCTTGGCCATTTTATCGCCGGCATGACCGCCTCGCCTGACTGGGACATATCCGATCAAAATATAAACGGTTCACAACTACAATTTACTCACTGTAATTTTGCATACCTTGACATACGCCCCTGAAAACATTGCTGCATGTTTTTCTCCTCTTTACTTGCATTAATTACTTATCTCATCAATAACAATGTCGAGTATGAACAATTTTAAAATTAATTTTACTATTTCACTGAAACAGAATAAACTTTCTACTGGTGCCTCTTTAGAGTAGCCTTTCCACAGGTAAATAAAATCTTCCATGTAGGAATGCGAGATACTACCCAAATACCTTACCATCTCGTTGAACGAAAATAGTGACTCCGACTCTACCAGTGCAATGCTCACCGCTCATCTCTGCTGCGTGAGCTAACACTAGTGGGCCGTCTGGAGCAACGGAACCTAACCGAAAAGCTCTGCAGGTCGAAAAGCCCATTGCGAAATGCACTTTCGAATGATTCGGTTTCGGCTACGGATGGCAACGTCGGTTTTGCCCATAAATAACGACGATGCATATTGCAAACATCCACTCCATCCCTATAGTGCACCGGAAGCAACCATGAACCCACAGGCACGAACTCAGTCGTACACATGCTTCGACGTTTTGCAGCCGACGTGCTGCATGGAATGTGTTGGAATGTCCACCGGTGTGGTGTTCAGCATTGGTGTGGTGTAGTTTTTTTTTGTTTTCGTTCTCCGTTGCAGCTGTTAGAAATAAAAATAGAAAGTTAAATAATCCACTGTCGAGAGGAAACAAAAACAAGCGTAAATAATCGTCACGTGTAGTGCTTGAGCGCAAAAGCGTTTCCACCGCCAACGGAATCGGAAAGTGTGTTGCTTCGCCCACGTTAGGATACGCTCGAATGTTTATTTCGACGCTTTACTGCTCTCGATATCTGGCTCGCCAAACGCATGCTTTGCCATTCTGGTCAACACGCAGTGGCTAGAATTGATTGTAAGATATTCATTCTCGAGTGCAGCGAGTGTTCGATGGCCGGATGCTTTCGCCATTCAGAAATGTAGGTCCCGCTAGTGGACCGTCACTGCTATGCATTTTCGCAACGGGAGCCCATTCCAATCCAATCATACCACGGTGTCACACACAAACACACCCAAATGCATTGCAACAACAAGGAGAACAAGGAAAAAATCGCACCGCTCAAAATAATCGCGATCAAGCGGAAGCAGTAAACTCTAAGTTTATTATTTGTTTGCTACTATTTGTTTCCGGACCCGGAATGCCGGATGCCACTGCGCTGGGAAGATGCTCTCGTAAACAGTTTTCGGAAAACTATCGGAAAAGCGAAACGAGTCCAATTTCCGACAAGTGCTTCGAGGATTGTTGTTTTATCTGCTACAATATCACTCTACTGCTGCTACTGCTACTATTTCTGTTGCTGTTGCTGACGTGCCGAAGGACGCGCAGTACTGCATGGCATGGGACCCGTAGGAAAGCTGCAGACAGCAGAAAATAACGAAACTTCTTTTCCACTACAAACAATCCGATCTGTTTTGCGACAGATCAACCGGATAGGTAATGGAAGTTGAAGAGACCACAATGTAACCGGACATTGACTTTGTTATCTTCACACCATATCTAATACCAATGGTTGGTTTCTTACTTTTTAGCAGCTTTCACTAAGCTACATTCTTTACTTAACGCGCACCTGTTACGAAACGATCCGGTAACGTTTAGAGAATTTGGTAAATTGTGAAAATATTTGACCTTGATTTTATAAAACACGTTTACCTATAAGTTTGCCTTACAATAAGAAAGAATTTCAAATCAGTTCGTCGTTGAACAATCGGGAAAAAACGAAATATTTGAGCGCACTAGCCCGTCGCTCCATCGTTTGCACACACGTGAATTTTTATTGCATACATTTAGGGGTTGTTCATACGATGTGCAGAAGAACAAAAAATGCGTGCTTTTTATTTCTATATGCATCGCAGACAATTTCACTCAAAGAACGTTGTTTCTGTCGAACCGACTCGTGGAAACCTCTGTGAATATACCCAACCATTTTGTAATTCCATACATCGTAGAGTTGTATTGCCAACTATCACTGTAGACACTATTGGGAAGCAAAACCCAACTCATTCACAAACTGTATTACCACCTGCAACAAACATACATATTTGCTTGCATAATTCTAAGCTCTATTAGGAACAGCACTGCAGCTAACCGTAAGCTTATTGTTTGTAAATGTTAATCTTAATCCATTATAGTTACAGTCGTAGTAGCTATAAGTGAGCATTTGTTATTCAAATGGATCGTAAAGATACACTTTACTGTAATGAATACTAAACTAACATTGAACAACCATGGTGGGACATCATGCATTTTTTGTGTTGGAATTCCCAAGATGATCTGTAGATATTGGTTACTTTTCTTACGTGATGTGTTACGTATACAATAGAAAATAT
>KI422949.1:0-28240 GCA_000473375.1 Anopheles culicifacies | reverse complement strand
TGTATCCGCAACAGGATAGCCACTCCTGCGTACGGGGGAACGGCCCGAATGGGTTTCGAACCTCGGTCATGCCCGTTCGAAGACCGGTGCCGCTATCCTTTCGGCCAACGAGCCGCTCCATCCAAAAACATCTGCCAGCTCCAATGCAGAAACAACTGCCAGCTTTGTGCAAATTTCAAACATATCGGCTCTACAGTTCAAATGTGACATTCCTACCCCTCAAATACAAAGGTGATATTTTGCAACCAAATATCTGCTTTCAGTGTTACTTTTGTGCAAAATGTTTTGGTCATGATTATTTGTGCACGAAAATGACGTTATGTTAAGTTATCATCCGAACGATCTCAACCCAATTGTGTTAGCATTAATTCCGAATTGCTTCACAATTAATTTAGCGCCAAATTTGTTTTGACAGCTCCACGTTCAAACTACACTCACACTATTGCCCCTTTCAACGCACTACTTCACGCACACATTGCCAGACATGCCTGTGTTTGCACTCTAGTGGTGGACAATGACATCCAGCGGAGCACATTGAACAATCATTGTGTTTTGAAATAATTTACACACAAAAACAATTATGTTTTCTATCGATTTTGTCGACTACATCACAGTTTTGAACAAAAACAAATTGTAAGTATTTTTTCTTTGCTCACCATGACCAAATAATCGTCGCTGGAAACAAAAAAATTCAAATATTTTTCGTTGCGTCCAATTTGACATTGAGAACGGATCGGATAGAGTCCGTGCGGTCGGAACCATTTAGAACGTGCGCTCCGCTACAACACCAAGAGGCAACCATTTTTCATCGTCACTGAAAAGAGCATTTTTTACTCAAGCTGGTCGCGACGGAAGGTGCGTTATCACTGCGTATATTTGTGTCCGTTCTGGGTGCGTATCGAAACGATCGATTGCAGTTGCAGTGGAAGAGAAAATTCCGCATACGCTATTGTCGCTGCCGTGTTCATTTGTTTGACCGTATAACCAACTACAGCGAGGAAAGCTGGCAAAGATTCGTGACGTTTTTTTTCTTCACAAACTCTTTTCTGCTTTTGCTCGGGCTCTGCGCGTCCCTGCGTCCGTGATTGCTGCTCCCGTCTCCCCACCCTTTAGTCATATCGTCGTTGTGTTGCGCGCTACCTTCTGTTGTGATGTGAGTGTAGAGTTTCGTGGTGATAGGAGGCGGCCCCGCGATTGCCAACGCGAGCGCAGGAATTTTTCCGCGACTTTGTAACCCATTCCGTATTTCGGACACAATCGCTCAGAGATATATTAGGTAGGACGGTTGGAAAAAATACGATAGTAAAGAAATCCTCTAGCTACTTTGAGCCCTACCGGAAAACGTAGGACATTCCTGCTTCGTAGTGGCTAGTTATCGATTCTCTTCCCGTTCGTTACGGATGTTGCGGGATGTGCATCCGTTTCGCAGCACCAAAAATGCTTTTCCCACTGTCGTTTGCTTAGGTGGTGACTGTGAAGTGGCCACACGTAGCCCAACCTGTACCGAAATCGTATTAGTTTGTGGATGGAAGCATGCAATGAGGAGAAAAAAAGGAAAATAGCGGATCTTTGAAAACGCTCACTGCTTTACGACGGTACGAACGTCGTAGTTTATTTTTTGCCCCCGTGTGGAGTTTCCGCTACTCGGTGCCGAAAGGGATGCATACATACACCAACGCAGCCTTTCAAGAGCAGGAATGAGAGCGAGAGCGCATCAGGGAAAGCGAGAGAACGAGAGAGCAGGAGTGTGGAGTAGGCGCCCAAACGACGAGCAAATGAGCGGAATACAATGCTGTTTGCTGGCCACCGTTTCGCTGTGTGTTATGTTGTTTGGGCCGTGCGCGATTATGTACGCCCAGCGTGAGGCTTGCGGTGCTATGGCGGCAGCTTGATGGTGTGAAACTATGCTGGTGTACAGTGAAAAGAGCGTGCAACCTGGCTCTGTGTGTGCGTTCGTTCGATGTGCAAGTATCGGAGAAAACCAATCATAAATAGATTCAAAGAACGCATCGTAGAGAAAAAATAACAAACCGACATGAATCGTGCAGAAAACAGTGTAGACAGGTTCGGCGGTACTTCGCCTCAAGCAAGCCGCCGCGAATGGAGCTACCGTTTCACCGGAAGTACACAGCGAAAAGCACTTCCGGAATCGACCGGATCGGTGGTGCTTGCCGAAAGAGGAAACAAATCTTTCCTCTGTACCCTAAACCCGTGTACCGTTCTTTTACGCTCCACATGGTACTCTTTGTTCGATATTTGATTTTTGGTTCCGGTTATATTTATCCTTATCGTAAAGCGATTGTGTACTCCCAATTGCATTGCTTTGCCGGGGCAAGACAATCACGCCGAACTCGTTTACATACGCTAACAAACAACAAGCGGGAAACATCAACGGCATTATGGGGGCCCAAAAATGGTTAAGATGACTCGAGTGATGATGGACCGTCCTCTGTTCTTCTTCCGAGTGGATGATTTGTGGAGAAACGTTGTACGAGTTTGTGAAAGTTCATAATTTGATTTGAGCGTTCTTTCTTTCCTTCCATTTTTTCTGCACGCATAAACTCCCCTCAAAACTCGACCAATCCTGCAGGACACGGTAGAAACAAGTATTGGTCTTCCCGGACCGGATCGGAACACTGGCCGTTCTTCAGAGTCGAAGGGCATGTTTACCACTTTCATCGGCTTAATTGGTAAGTTTCGCGACGAGCGAGCAAGACCGGAAGAGGGGGCTTGGGAATCTTCTTATTGCACGCCTCTTTCTTGCATGCCTTCCTAATCGAACCTTGTAACTGATAGCTTAACATTCAACTGTCCTCCTTACCCACCATCTATTTGTACATCTTTCGCTGCTCAACGCGTTCCGTTTATCGTTGAATCCCTCCTGCCCTTGGCATTGAGCACCAAAAGCAGGTTTTCCTGTGAGAAGCTCTACGCACCTAAGGCAATACAAACGCACATAATTATACCATTATGTCTCCTTGTTGTTTTGCAACGGTGGGCGAATCACTTTTAGATTGGCATTATTTGCATAAAGGCGCACATTTGATCCTTCCATATTGTTTTAGCATGCACACAGCATTACGACCTTTCTAATTTGAAATTATTATGTAAACCCTCAGATAAATCTGGGCAATAAGAGTAGTTAGACTAATTCATTTTTTTCGTAGCATCTCGCTATACTTAACGATCTTGCGCGTTCAGATACTTTCGTTACAATTTATCAAATATAGAGCGAGATGTGTTTTGGTAGTTTTGTTATGTCTATTTTGTTTATTATTTATTTTTAACAATGCTTTTATAGTCATTAATTTTTTATCATTTTTGATCTTTTATGGTACGTTTGACACAAACGAAACGTTCTCGACAACTGTAATCAACACTGGTTCCATTCAATGCACCTAATCCATCCTCCGCCGTCAACTAATGGAAACTATTACCCCAAGTCCAAACAAGAATCTAGGAACCTTCCCAAATTCTTATCATTCATGAATTTTATAGATATTCAATCATGGTGGGAGGTGCCCTGCATTGCGCACTTTTGTTCGCTGTTTAGTACCACCTTCCAGCTGCCTAAGTTTGACATTGAGGTAAGCATATGAAAACAATGTGTGTGTGTGTATGTGGTTTTTTGGATGTTTAAATAATCTATTGCCTCTCTCTACCCCACAACAGGATCTTGAAGAGGCCCTTCTCACAGATGCCGATGCCGAGGGTGACGTAGATCTGAAAGTGTATACGGCGCGCCTATTACCGGAACTGATCGTTGCACTGTTGAAGGGCTGTGACACGCTTGCACAGATAGGTGCACACATCAGCCCAAGTAACTATCAGATGTTCTTAAGACGTCTGTTTCGTCAAAAATGTCAAGTAAGTGTGATATTACTGAGAGGAGCACAAACGTTTAGCTAAAACAACCGCCATGTTCTGATCGATAACTTTATTATTGCTTTAGGAATATAATGTGGATAATCCCTTCAATACTGATACGGACTTTGAAAAGTTGCCGTTACGTACCAAGATCCTGATACTGAAGTATCTATGCGATTTTAGGCTAGATTCCGAGGACGTTAATACTACATTTGCCAACTACGAAGCAAATGGTTTGCGCTTGGAGCCGATAGGGTAAGTGTACGAGTCTCCATTCCATTTTCACTCTAATGCTTTACCAAATATTCATCACTTACGGTACGGTGTTTTCTACGTATAGGTACGATTGTAACGGATCTTCGTACTGGCACTTTTTTGGCACACGTCTGTATCGCGAAGACTACGTAAACGCTGGTAAATCAAAGTCGGCAAAATCGTCTGTCTGGCAGGTGATTTGTTTTACCGAGGAAGATTGGCGAAATTTAGCAAACAAGCTCGAAAAATCGCGCAACGCAAAGGAGCGCGATCTGCACGACCTATTGGTGGAAAATTTTCTACCTTACATTCCGAAATTATTTCACGAAAAAGAAAGAGAACGTCGAAATAGGTAAAGTGGGGAGTTGTTGAAAGATAGATATTGCAATGATAGGATTGACATTTAACAATTGTTTTTCTCATTTTTCAGGCTTTTAGAGCGGCCCAAATCTTCTCGAATAAAACTTTTACAAGAAGGCAAAGTTTTGCGCCTGAAAGAGCAGTTAGAAAAACAACAGCAGTTAGAAAAGCAACAGCAACCACAAACAACCAAACAGGAGCGACAGAATCGGGCGAAAGTGGTGAACCAAAAGAAAGCACGCGCGAAACGGTTAGAAGTGAAACATTCTAACTCTCTTTAGAAGGACATATCCTTCTACCATTAGACGGCAAGCGTTACTGATACATTTGCAGCGTCTGAACCGGCCCACTCTTGAACCACTATCCTAAAACACAACAAAACTACTCAAAGTCGAACAAAATTCAATGCCCAAAATTGTGTACCACCACCTATTCAACGGGGTATACTCTCTCCTAGAAAGATAGCGTTCCCGCACACACATGAACCTCCTCCTGCACATCGGGGACCGTAGGCTTTTTGTTGTTTGGATGATCAATGAGTGATGCCAGCAGGCAGGCTACATAACGTTGTCGATGTAGCGGAAAGCTTTCCGTACACAGGCAAATCGAATACAAAAATCGGCATCACGGACGTCTGAAATACTAGAAAAAAACTCTAAAATTCCTGACCCCCAAAATCGGCAATCGACAACGCAGGGTGAACCAAACTGAAAGCCGTTCTGTGCGGGACGTGAGAATTGAACCATGTTTGTGATTGAAGAATAGATGTGTGGATGCTTTAGTTTTGTTGTGCTTCCTCTTGCGCGGGCTTTTCTTGCTTGTAATGTATGTATGCATGTTTATTTCCCTTTTTTCTGTTTCATGTCTTCTTCGATAACCATTCAAAAGTTTCATTATTTCCAACTTATTAACACGAATAAAGCCCTTCCTTAGTTGTAACGCTCAATTCACGACAACCCAATACTGCTAAAATAACATTTACTATAAAGCATATGCAAATTGCGCTAACATATCTTTCGCAACAAATGTAAACAAACTTTAAAACAATACGTAATATTTACTGCAGTTCTATAATACAAACCGTCAATACGATTAAGCCGTGCACTGTTAATAGGAAAACTAATGAAACTTTTAACATAATTCTTACGTAGCTTTCCACACGCGTCCATATTGACAGAATGTTTTTTGTTACCTTTTTTCCACAGATCTCGATCCAATTCCGTCACAAGTATAGTTTCGCCATACGATAGCTCCCCAGACGAGGCATCCCTTCTCACGAGTGATTTTATTTTTCAGCCAAAAGAAAACGCATTCCGTAGCAAAGCAAATAGCCCATGCCTTTATCGCAGCACCACTAATTTGAGAGGTTCTACTTCTCCATCAGTAGGTTCACTGGTGGAGCAACAAGAATTGTTAGCGCACTACGATAGCTGCAAACCCAAAACTACCACCCCAATCCGAAGCGTATCACCCGCGTCATCAATACGATCAAGTTCAGTTGATTCTCGTGATCATTGTAACTTTGGCTCCAATAGTAGTTGCGGTCGATCGGAAGACAGCGAAAGCCAGCACGACACCAAGCCAACGATCTACAACGATTCGTACTACATCGTTAGCCGACGAGAGGACAGCGAAAGTGTCCATAGCTTCAGCGATACCGAAGCGGAGAACAACATCAACAGTGGCAATACAGACACGAACAACAAACAACAGCTGGTGGAGCCATCGGAACCCTCACACACCATCAAACGATTGGGCCAGCAGCAAACGAAAGCCGAACGGAAAGATCGTCCCGCCCGATTAGTGAGTGCTGAAGTGGAAAAATTGCTGCGCTCCAATCACAATATGGCTCCAACAGCAACAAAACTGCCCGGTCGTCAAACGAACAATTCTTTATCCTCCGTTACTGGGCCCGTCATATTGCCATTCAGCGATGCATCTGCCAAAAGCACAGCTAGCAACGGTAGCAAGGGAAATGATGCTGTATCCAGCAGTACAAACCAGGGCCGGAAAAAGAAGGGCAAGTCTACGAATGTGTAAGTATTGTGTGATCGGAAAGGTGTTGAGGTTTTCGCTAAGGCAACATATGTTAAAATATTTTTTGGTTTATGCACGATAAAAATTAAACCCTCATGTAATAGATAGTGCAATAGCAACATTTTGTAAATAACCTATATAAATGAGTATGATTTAAAATTTCACCTTTTTTTCATTATTTCATTTATGATTTCGTTTATCGTTTAGTGGTGTTTTTTTTTATTTCAATCGATTCAAAAATTAAACGCGGTTAGATCCCACATTGGCGTGGTATAATTAGCCCTATTAGCAGAAACCGCATTTAAGCAATGAATGTAATCATGACAAATGCATACAAACCCCAATGTAATAGTATCGATTGTTTCCTTTTCTCTTTCCTCTTGAAACCATGACACAACTCACCCGTATATCATCATCACCCTGCACTTGTACATAATCTTACTTCACGCAACTACTACGCATTCGTGAACCGCTGTCGGTACCTTATTGTGTGTATGTGTGTTTGTGTGTGTATGTACGTACATTAATTGTGTTCCTGCTATACCCGGATTTCCTAATATCGTATCATATTGAAATACTACCATCCAAACTTCTACTGCACTACCTACCCGGCTGATGTGTGTGGGACAATCCACGGTATAAATGTTGGAAATCATCACTTACTCACCGATCATCCTGTAAATATCCTAAAACACGTAACACGGCTGTATCCGGCAAACCCCCGGGTATCGGGTGGGAACTGAAAACTCGACAGTATAACAACCGCGGCTACCTATACCAACACTAGCTTCACCAAAACAAGCTGTTCCGCTTCCTCAATTTTCGTATCATCATCTCTTAGCTTTACCGAAACCGATGAAGTCCTGCAGATCGGTATGCACAAGGTGCTGGAAAGCATCAAGAATCACGACGATGCCTGGCCGTTCATGGATCCGGTCGACGAAGATATTGCACCGAAGTATTACTCGATCATACGAAGGTAAACGATTTTGTTCACTTGAACCCTCTAACACAGCCTGACTGAAATATGTAAAGGGGCAGTAAAAATGGTACTGTTTATCTGATGTTATTTTTATTTTTATTTTCATTACAGACCCATGGATTTGCAAAAGATGGAAGAAAAGCTAGACAATGGAGAATACATGATGTTCAGCGATTTCCAAAACGATTTCAAGTTGATCGTCAACAATTGTCGGTTGTACAATGGGCAAGCAAATGGTAAGATATTGTAATTAAATGTTGTACCCCTTTTAATTGGGAACTTTTAATTCCCAGTTGGAAGTCTCAGAATGTAAAATACGACTTTTGTTTTGTCCTATTCTTTTCCCATTACAGAATATACGGAAATGGTAAACAATTTGCAGATTGCATTTGAACGTGCTAGAAAGAAATATTTCGACGAAAACTCATCGGACGAGGAACTCATGACCCACGAATATCCAGATGTTAGCCGAGCGAACGCAGCGTTTAAAGAAAAGCTGTCCTCAAAGGAAAGTAACAAACCAATGTCCTCCGACGCGGTGAATGGTAAGAGTGAAAGGCAGCATGGCAAACCTTCGAAGGAAGCGGGCAAAGGTGACTTCGTGAAGGAAAAGTCAAAGAAAAGTGCAAGTTCCGGCGGCAATGGCAATAATAGTTTAAGTGCAAAAGCTACCAACAGCTCCAATGCAAACTCCAAAGATAGTGTTGATGCATCATTCCGAGGGAATGAAAAACCGTGCAAAGAATCTAAAACAAAATCAGTGAAAAGTGGTGCGGCTGCAGCGGAAAAGAAAGGTGCAAAAAATATGTCCTGTGAAAAGAAGCACCCAGCAGCGATCGGCGCTGGATCGAAGAAACATAAAACAATGAAACAATCAGAAGTGGACTCTGAACCGGAACCAGATCCGGAACCACCGGAAAAGGATAAAAGCGCATCGCGAGTGAACAAAACAGTAAAACGCAAGCGAAAAGAAAAAGAGAAAACAGATAAAATGAAAACCAAGAAATTGAAAACAGACGCAAGTGATAACAGTGATATCGACGTACCGGAGGATGAGGAACACGTGGATGTAAAAAGTGAAGACGAACGAGAGTGTAGTGAACCGGAACGAAAACGTTACAAGAAAGACCATGGGGTGGAACATACGGAACCTGTGAAAATACCGCAAGAAGATCCTGATCCGATCACAAAGAGGGACATTAAGACGGAAGAAGAATTGAAGGAAGAAGAGGACTTTCCAGTGTATGAGAGTAAGAAGAAGGCTGCTATCAAGGCATTGCAGGAAAAGGAGAAAAAGAAAAACAGCGCTAAAGTGAAGAAAGAAGAAAAGAAAGTCAACAAAATGTCGAAAGGGGCAAAAGGGAAGGATGTGAAACGTGACACGTTTTCCCCCGTGCGGGGGCGATCGATGTCCCGTTCGCTCAGTCCATCACAGGATGTTCTATCACCCGCTAAACAGTCACCCGTTCGGTCATCCAGTCCAAAGAAGAAGGAAAACGCACGAGATCTATCTTCTGATGCCGGGGATAGTTATTCGGCGCAAGGCAAAAGTGGGTCCAAGAAAGGTAAAGAGAAAACCGTTACCGACGGTAGTGACGCTCATCCAAAGCAACACAAGAAAGGGGACACCATGAAGCTGGGATCTGGCATTGCGGTAGCAAAGTTGGACAAGAAGACAAAGAAATCAAGTACTACTTCTTCGGCTAAGGGTAAAGCGCGACAAAAGAAGGCGGCAAGTGGTAAGCAGAAAGCTGTGACAGAGCTGGAAGAAGAGGAAGGGTCAGAGTATGAGGAAGCGACGGAAGATCGGCAAGATCCGACACAGATTCACACCAATGGTGAACACAGCGATGCGTCCGACGTAAGCGATTATGAGTACAGTGAAGATATGCGCGGGAAGGTTCGCGGTAATAGTATCGAAGAATCGGCAACGAGCAAAACATTAGATAAAGCAAAGAGCAAGAAAAACAAAACGAGCAAGAAAAACGTGGGGAAAACAAGTGTTAATGAACATCATCGTATTAAAAAGAATGGTAGCAAAAGCAAGATAAGGGGAAAGGACAAGAAAGTGGACAAAAAATCTCACAAGCGTGATAAAATCGGTAAGGGAAAGAAAAAGTCCAAAGCTTTAAACATCGATCGCGCGATTGTCGAAGATCGGGAAGCGATGTCGAGTAACGGCGAGGACGAAGATGGTCCTGAGTTTGATCCGGAAAGAGAACAGTTTGCGGATGTAGAAAAAAGTGCCTCAAAACTCGTAAAGCAATCAAAGGATTCGCGTTCCCCAGCGCAGCGTTCAGTATCACGGACCCCAAGCCCTGCCAGATCATACTACTCCGATGATCGCTCGATCCACGACAGTGAAGAAGAGGATAATGATGTTCCAAATGAGCATAACTCATCATCACACAAGCAAACCGATGATTCACTATCGGCTAACCGGTCGATCACGCCTGACATAAAGGATAAGTTTGATCTCATCAAAGAGCGCCGTAACAGGGCAGCGGCAGCGGCTGCAGCAGCGGCAGAGAGTAAAGCATTGGCGAAGCAGGCCAAAGCCAAAGGAAAGCATGTTGCGACAGCGGCAGGCTCGGGGAAGAAAGGCAAATCGTCTAAGGGCAGCAGCAACCGGGGTCAAAAACAACACCGCGAAATAGTGGAAGATAATTCCGTTGTTAGTGCAAGTGCCTCATCGTCCAGTGGTAACAAACAACAGAAGAAGCAGCAACAACAACAGTACGGTGTAGAAGAGGAAAAAGCCACCAGTGAGAGCAATTCAGCGAAAGCGAGTGGTGGCACATCGAAAGCAAAGAAAATTCGGGATAAGGCTATGAGTAACACTAGCGAGTCGGCGACAGTATGGGCTAAACCGGGTGACAAAAAACATGCTCGCCCTGGTACATCTTCCGTACGGCCAGGGTCAGCCGACAGCTCAAAAATAGTCGACCGAAGTGACGAGTATGACTTTGTGGACGATAGCTCCGCGGCAGACTCGAAGGTGGATAAGAACCTTGCCAAATCATCCAATGCCGGCGGGAATTCATCCAAAACGGGAAAGAAATCATCGACAGCTACAGGACCTACCGGACAAACAGGTGCGCCATCTCAAAAGCATGCAAAATCGAGCGCAAAAGCCATACCACCATCCTCAAACAAGCACTCGAAAACGGCTACAGCTGTGGCGGGTAGTGGTGCAGGTGCGGCTGGAGCCAATATGGAGGAACTAGAGTTAGAAACAGAACAAACTCTGAAAGACATAAACAAGTGGTTGGAAAATACGCCTCGTTTTCCCGAATACAGCTCGGCGAGCAATTCCCCATCGCGGTATATCATGGACGATTTCGATACGGTTCCGGTGAAGATCGAACCGGCAGATTTTCGCAAACCAATACCTCTTTCTCAGCTGCCCGCAGCAAACGATGGATCTGCCGGTCCGTTACGAGGAGCCAGTCCAGGACTGGCAGCGATGGCAGCACCGCCGAAGGCATTTTCACCGCGAGCGGCAGCAAGCGCAAAGGATCCTTCGTGTACTTCATCGACCACCGGAAAACTACCAAGCACGAAGATGCCTTCACAACCGAAAGATGGCGCTAATAAGGCCGAAACAGGAATCGTTGGATCTGACTCTAGCACCGCATTGAAGGACTCTACTAATAACAACAACGGCGGAACTGGTGGGTCAGCTGGTACCTCTGGAGTTGCTGGCAAAGCAGCAGGCTCTACGTCCCACACTATTTTAGGTCCACCGCCGATCATACCACCGCACTCACAGAAAAAGGAACCCAAGGAGCCAAAGCGAAAGTCGTTAAAGGAAAAGCTATCCCTTGGACTTGGAGTGGGTGGACGCAAACGTGATTTGCATCACCACCGTACAACAATAGATCGATTACAACCGGGTAAAACCAAAGGAAACCTCATAGGAACAATTCAGAATCTCAACAAACCGGATGAATTGTTCCCGCTTGGTGGTAGTGGTGGGGCAGGTGGAATCAGTGGTAGTGCCGGAAGCAATCCGCTCAACAAGGTTAAAGAAGTGAAAAACTCGTTGATCGTGAAGACGGACGAATCGAAACCGAAGCTTAGCCTTGGTACAGTGCTGAACACGGAAGGGTTTGGAATCGTGCAGCAGCACAACTTCGCCGACGACGAGGACGATCCGGATCGTCGATCGTTGGGATCGAAAGATGACGGAGGAGATGAGGATGATTCGATTGCTGGTATCGGTAGCGGGACAGTCAAACCTTTGACAAATACGTTGAAGACTACCGCATTGGTGAATGTCGGAGGAGGATCGCCATGCGGTGTTCGAGAAGCAGGATCTGTGGCGAAGAAGGATGAACCTTCCAACAAATCGCCAAGAGGCGAGAAACCAGAAGTTAGCAGTGATGTTGTTTCTGCGGATGCCAAAAACACTACTTCTTCAGCAGCAGAGAAAATACTATCGCAAGATGAGGGCAAATCGGGAAAAGAGGAGGCGAATGGTAAGGATTCGCAAAATAACAAAAACAAGGCTACTCCTAACCTTAACGCTTGGATTAAGGCGTTTGGTGCACCCAAAAAACCGAAGAAACCCGATGACACAGAAGAATCTACTAAAGGTTCACCGATGCGCGATAAAAATAAGATCAACGAAAACACCTCCACGCAATCATCCTCGAACGAATCCTCGTCCGGCATTGGAAGTCTTCCCACCGTTCCCGGTAGTCTCGAAAGTCCTAGCTACCCTACACTTCCAACCGTACCTCGGCAAAGAAAGGCTAGTACAGGGAGCACCGTAAGCGAACGGTCGTCATATAGCCAAGATCCGGATAGTCCGCGCATTGGCATCGATGAGCGACTCGGAGCGTATCCCGCTCCATACCCAAGTCCAATCGGTGCATCACCGATCATGACCTCACCAAAGCTAGACGAAACACAGAAGAGTCCCTATCATCCACTGAACGGTGCGATAAAGGTTGGCTTCTATCAGGACACCACGCAGAAGAGCAGCCCAGAGAAGAGCTGTAGCCCGCGCGATCTTCCATCGCCCTACCCACAGTACTCGCAGCACCTTTACACAGCCAACGCTTCTGGTAATACGACTGGTGCGACCAACAATAACATTGGTGGTAACACCGCGGTATACGGCAACTACTCATCTTATGGTGCTACTACGTCCGCCATCGGTTCTACAGGTTCGACCGTAAACCAGAGCAATCCGGCATCTAGTAGTGTGACGGATAGTTTCAAAGGTTATGGCAAAGAGCTTAAATCTCCAGTCGATTTCTACGAACAGTACAAACAGCCAGCATCACAGGAATCGGACTACAACTCGTCAATGAGTCCCAGTACAAATCCAAATTCTCCATATCACAATCCGGCCTCATCACCCTATCAGCAACAACCGAATTCACCTTCCTGTTATCAGCAGCAAACGGCGGCTTCTTCCTCTCCATACGGACATCAGCCTCCATCGCTAGCTTCACCCGCTTCGTCGGGTGGTCCACTGTCGCCTTACAATGCACAAGCCGTTCCGCATAGTCCGGCCACGAGCCAGACAACTCCTGCTACGGTCAGCGGTCACTCGCCGTATAATCCCAATCAAGGACAGTCGCCTTATCACAGCAATCAGGCTCCTTCTGCCTCAACGTCACCATCAGCTGGGACGACGGTGGGATCTGCCGGTCAACCTAAACTGCAGTCCAAACCAAATACACCGTTACACCAAAGCCCGAACTCACCGTTTTCACAATCAAACCAAAGTTCACCCTATTCACAGCAAGATCCCAACTCACCATACTCCTCCCAAGGCGGCCAACTATCGCCATTCCAACCGATGTCACCTAAACCTTCGGCTTCGTCTACTGTGAGCACCGCCAATAACAACAACAGTAACAACAATAATGCAATCAAGCTGGCACCACCAATTATCACACCTCAGCAAGCGGCTGCAGCGGCTGGAGTGATCCTTCCACCGGAGTCTCCTGCTCACTCGCAAACACAATCGACACCGCCGATTGGTGTAAGTCAGGCACAAAATTTGACCGGAGGAAATGGCAACGGAGGAAGCGGAGGTAACAATCAATCGTCAAACACCCCTGGAACATCGATCCCATCAGCACCGATGCAATTAAATACACACCAGTCGCCCTGGAGTGCTCATCATAATCAGTACAATCCGTACTTGAACCATCCAGGGGATACGGCTAGTGGAGCTGGAAGCATGGCTTCTTCGTTGCCACCAGCGCCCGCACATATGCCACCATCGCAGCAAGGGCACTTGAGCAATGTGCACACACATCCCTCACCTGCCCATACACAACATCAGCAGCATCAACAGCAACACCAACAGCAGCATCCGCAGCAACATCAACACCAACACCAACATCAGCAGGATCATCACCAGCAACACCAACCAAATCATCAACAGGCGCACGGGCATCATCTAGCAACGGCACAGCAGCAACAGCAAAGTCACCTCGGCAACCTGTTGATGGGGTCCAACAATAATCCATACACTTCCACTTACGGGCGACCATACGATCTTAATTCTGCGTCCGCTGCGACGACAGCAGCTGCCGCAGGATCGGGAACAACAACCACGTCCAATATCGATCACCATCATGCGCAACATCATTCACAACATCTGCAACACCATCAGCAGCAGCAACATACGGCTCCGCCGCATCATCAACAACAACATCCTAGTTTAAGTGGCATCAGCAACAAAAACAGTCCGAGCACGGCCCCTATCTCCAACACTTCAAAAGTACCTGAAATGATTAATCTAGGCTATAGCGAACCAGAAACCAACAGCACTAAACCTTCACAAGACGTTCCGATGAACATGGAATCCTCGGATGGCATAGCTGGCGGGCTTGGTAAGGAGAAAGGTGACGGAACGAAAGACAACAAACATTTGCAACAACAGCAGCAGCACCAATCATTCGACCATCATATGGGTAGCATGGGTTACGGGAATCCGATGGATATATCCATTAGTAAATCAAAAGCGTTCGATATGTTTAATCGCGCTGCGTCGATGGGTTTCCCGCGTGGGTTTGGCGCTCCCGGCGTACATCAGCCAACATCCGTCGGCAACTCGGGCAGTACGGTCAATAATGCGGCGGGAGGTTATGATCATCGCTCAATGCAACAAGCGGTCAGTATAAATAAAGCGCACGATATGAGCGGAACTGGAGCAGCGTCTAGTGGTTCCACTGCGACATCGGGCTACAATATGCAGCAGCCATCTGCCGGAGCGAAATCTTCCGCAGGAAATCAACACTCAACGACAGATCAACCACATCTTCCGCGGTATGATCAGCGAAGTCCTCAGCATTTGCAGCACCATCAACAACAGCAACATGGTGGCTCCTCCGTTTCTGGATCGTCATCACAAGGAAGTAACACGGCGGATCTCACTAGTACTAGCGGAGGAGGTTACAAGCCATACGGTACAACATCAACTTCGGTCACTTCCACATCGTTGATGGATCCTGCAATACGTAATCTCAGTTCCCTATCATCGCTCTACAATCCGGACGATCGTCTACTCGGAGGACCTGGTGCAGCCGGTGCCAATTCCGGTAGTGCTGGTGCAGGTTTCTACGACAAAGGTATGCCACCGGCTGCTCACATGTTCAGCAAAAACCTGCCTCAACCTCCTGCTGTATCATCGTCAGCGGCCACAACGTCATCTGCAGCTGCGTTGCAACAAATGTTCAATAACACCATGGCCGCCACCACAATGGCCGCATACAATGCAAATCGCGAGCAATCGAATGCAGCGTCCTATGTGCCATCACCGAACTATCATCATCCGCAACAACATCATCAGCGGAACGAAATGATGAGTGCGGGTAGCATCCAGTCCCAAAAAATGTCCCATAATGCCAACGTACCGCCAACGTCGGGTAGTGGTGCTTCCGTCAGTGAACCGGCGCCGGCTCCGACGAAACCAAAACGAACGAGAAAAAAGAAAGATCAAAATCAGGAACTAATGGCTCAACAACAGCAGCAGCAACAGCAACAACAATCGCTACATCAACATGCTATGCATGCCGCACATCAACAGCAAACGCTCGGTGCTCACCAAGGTTTCCCACCATACCCTGGGCTAAAACCTCCGAATCCATCCTCTTCTGGAGTCGGTGGTCCGACCGGAATGGGTTCGTCGTCTACCGCTCCCGGTGTCGTTGGTAATCCGTCTAGCAGCGGAGCAGAAACGTCCGCGATATCCTTGAAAACGGCTAACATAGTTCCCGGTAGTGCGTTTAACTTTGGACCCGGTCCAACCGGGCTCGGTTTACCCCCGGGCAGTCTGTACGGAGATACCTCCGCCAGTACGTACCTGGAAGACTCGTACCGCAATCCCCAGAACCCGTACTACCTAACGCCCAGTCATCGTGGAACGGCAGCGGGATCCGGAGGCACCGGTACGGAGGTGGATAAGCTTGGTAATTCTATCGGTGGTCAACCGACTGCCCCAGGTTCAGTGGCTGCCGCCGCAGTTGCAGCTGCTTCGGCTGCTGCCGTGCATGGTCCACCGCCACCGACCGCTGCGTCCCCATACCATCAGTTCTTAGCTTCACATCATGGGACGCGCCCGTATCAGTTCATAAACCAGTTCGATCCACTCCATCAACAGTACCTGCGACAGGAAGAGCTGCGGGCTCAGATGATGATCAACCAGGGAATTCTTGGAGCTCCGCCTGGTGCAGCACCATCCGTTGCATACGGCCAGCCTGGCTATCATCATCCTGCGATCGGCATGCACAAGCCATACGACGCGATGAACAGCATGAACCGGTCGCCATTCCTATAACATCCACAACCACCGATTAGTACGAACTTATCGGAAGGCAACAGACAAATGGAGGAACATGTTTGAGGAATGCAAACTATATATGCCCATACATCGTACATCACTAAACGTTTACCTAAGTTAACGTTCTCTTTCGTTCTAAGAACGACAAATAACCATAAAAAGGGATTGTAGAGAAATATGCTAAACACCGATAACGCAAAAGAATCGCATAAGCGCGTGCGTGTATTATTCCCTTTCTGTTGAGATTTTCTCGGTAAGCTAAGGCAATGAGTTTCCGCGCTCTTAATTGTGTCAAGTTCAGGTCTTGCGTAAGCTTTACTGTAAGGTGAGGAATCATTTGAAATCAAGCAAATGCTTAACTTCTAAGCTTCTCTTCTTCTAACTGGGAAAACATCAGCTGCTTCACACAAATCAAAATACTTCGCTTTATATTTATGGATTGATTGATTGTAAAGGGTAGCCATCACAAATTCAGCTAACAGAATCGTAGAACCTTCTGTGGGTGCTTCAAGTTCTAAATCATTGCTTGACGATGTGCTTTCCGTACTTGAATTAGTATCATCTCCTGAATCGTGTTTCCGAGATAACATGTCTTATACAACCGGTTCATCCTGGACATGAAGTTCATTATTACGTCTTGGCAGTTTCTTAACTTTATTATGATCCTTCTTCACTTGACGTATTTCTACTAATTGCTGCACTTCACCATTCATGGTCGGACGTTTGGAAGTTCCAGCGACCATTGAATGCTTAACAGAAGTGACATTCGCATTGGCCGCATTTGTAACCGCTTTTCTCTTATTTATCAATTCTGAAACGGACAAATAGGAGAATACTCCTGGTAAGGAGGATGCTGCGTGCTCCTTATTTATCTGGCATATTAGCTTTTCACTATTATTCATGTTCTCTACGCGTCCTAAGAACCCGGGAACATACTTCCTCAACGGCTGCCCATCCAATTTGCCATCTAGGATGTCACAGACTTTGACCTGCAATCGAGTATCAGGCCCGGTGAATGAATCACCAAAACCTGTTAAAAATAACAGATTCTATTAGCTAGAGTAGCTAATGAAGATAAAGTCGAGTCAATTACCTGAATAGAGGCTATAGACATTTCCGATTTTACATACCCATAAAGGGTTAAAAGTGAGTATCGTGATGTTTGTACATCACATACCAAAACTTTGCTAACGACCCAGCGAGCATCGCAACCCATTTCCGAACGTTTTTGAGACATTGTTAGATATTCACAGTTTTTTTCCACTTATATCTGAGGGATAGCGTTTTTTTAAAAATTTCTTCATATTTCGAAGAAAGGTGCTTCTTTTATACGCTCAACGTTCTGAAGCCGTATTAGGTAGCTGTACTGCACCATGCATCAGCTGCACTGACACATCATAGTCTCTAGGAGAGATGTATTTTAGAATTTGTCCTTACTAATGCGCTGTTTGTGAAAACTGTAGAAAATGTGTTTATTCGTTATTTAAGATCCGTTCCTGCTCCAGGATACTTTCAATACTTTCAATGTACTAATTGTTTGTATCAGATGGGCGAAGAAGAATTAATGGTACTTTTTGTTTGTTCTATATGTTCTTTATCTGATTAGAACTGCTTCAATTTCACTTGTCCTTAAAATCTATTTAATTGTGCATATAACAGTCATACTATCCTTGTACCTTTCTCTTTGTTTTGTTTTGGGCGATAACCCAGTAATTAATGTTGTTTGCTTGTTGATATATTACGATCCTTTCAGATGTGTGTTCTGAAGGGTTTTTATTGTGAAATTCCTCGCTCACGTTTTATACCCAATCCATAAAATTTGTTTGAAGATTTTTGAATGATTTTTTTTAGGCCAACATTAACTTCAGATCGGATTCAGGAAATAAGAATAGAAGCATCCTAATAGAAAACAAACTCACTATCGGTATTTGCTTACAGCAAAACAATACTTTAATTTCATAGTAGTTTAACTTGGACTTTCCATTTCCGTAAAATATTGAGCCTCCCCGCAACAAATAAGGTTTGGTAGACAGCTGATTTCTTTGCATTGCGAATGAAATATACACTTGGAACGAATTAAAACAGCAATAGTGACGCATATTTTAGCAGTAAACGTAAAAAACGTATGAACGATATTCTTACTAGTGAGATAACCATGCAACCTTGCGTTCTCAGACTCTTTACGCCTTATTTGTAACGTAACTTCCAGCAAAGACCGTGGAAGCAGATGAACCAGAGTGCATACAAACTAGAGAATAGGGAAGTTAATTTAGTGAATAAGCTAAACATGGAAATCTACGAGAAAGGGAAAGAGAGAGAGCATACGTACACAAATATGTGCGGAAACAACACAGTACTTTAGATGTTGCATTATAATCAAAATTTGACTAAGAGAAGATCTATTTATACATGAGCATCACGTCGATGCGAACAATTTGTATCTGGATTCCAAGTCTTTGTTGAGCTCGGTTTAATTTGGCTGCTCATCCTCATGCAACAAGAACATGAGCTTTTGTATGCCAGTGTGTACAGTTAGTACGATCAATC
This sequence comes from Anopheles culicifacies, assembly GCA_000473375.1. Taxonomy (NCBI): domain Eukaryota; kingdom Metazoa; phylum Arthropoda; class Insecta; order Diptera; family Culicidae; genus Anopheles; species Anopheles culicifacies. The sequence goes on along the minus strand of KI422949.1, from coordinate 9,383 downwards.
AACAAATGATACAAAACAGTTGTATAATCCATAAAGCTAATAAACAGTAAATCCATGAAATATGTAATAATTATCCAACAAGGGCAACCGGTCATTGTTCTCTCTTTCTTTCTCTCTTTCTGGCTCTCGTTCGGTTAGACCAATATTCATCTGATAATAAGACCAAGGGCAAGCACAGATGTAAATAAACATTTTGAATAAACAGGCAGACAGGCATCCAGTGTGAGTAGTAGTTTTATTTTAAATGCTTTCAGCAATACAATAGACACATGAAACATTGAACTATTATGAAGGATACAAATGTTCGGTTGGTGTTCCTCGTGATTTTCTATTATGTACATACATTTCAACCACATAAGACTAGCCAATCTGATCGAGCTCCTCCCCGCTTCCCACTCATAGGACCAACACAACATTTTTCTTTGCTAGGAAAGGAAAATTAATTATAAAATCTTACGTTCCTTGTATGCATGTTGTATGTACTGGTGCGTAAACTAAGGAAATAATTTGTTAATTTGTAGCGCAAAAAAAAACAAGAAAGCATAACACTACTAGCATAAAGTAAAACGATACGTTCCGGAAACGTTGAAAACCTGGCACTACTGACACGAGAGATAAAACAAATTAATACGTTTAGGTGTGAAAAATCATTTATCAACGGATGCGTTTTAGTAATATGATAGCCATCGGAATAGATTAGTTAATACCAGCGTCCCGCTCTACACCCGACCAGATCAACGTGTGGACGCATATACGACACGTGCACCCAATACTATGATTGCACCCACACACCACTGTGTCAGTGAAGTACCAGAAACAACTTCAGCATAAAGTTATTGAACGATACGCAAATAAGAAACCTGTACGCAACGGCATAAGGAACTGTTTTTCGAATCGTACATTTGTAGTAACCGTGTCGTAGGGTTAGGTATCTGCTGTATGTGCCTGTTGTGTGCATTTTCATCGCTGTGTTATGAACAAATTAATCCAAACGACAAAACAAAAGCTGTCTGTACTACGTGATAGCAATAGTAAATGCAGATACAGAGATGAGAACATGTTAACTGATGATAGTGTATCTGGGTTGTTTTTGTAGCAAACGTTGTATTTAAAAACAAAACTGAACAAACCAAAATCCTATTTGGTTGGATCTAAAGCTTATGTTGAAAAGTTTCGGTGACGTTTTCCGTTTGATGTAGTTTGTAAACGCAAAAATTTATACATATTCGACTTATTATATACATGGCAAGCATAGAATAACGCAACGGAGCAAAGATTAAAAATCAACCGCAAACACAGAGTAACGTGTAAACGCTGTGTTAAATATGTCTTTTTTAGTTTGTTTTGGTTTCAAAACCCTTTCGTTCTAATAATAATTATCTTACGCAAATCGATTGTAAAGTGTGGAAACAAAGTAGTGCAAAGGGTAACAGCAAAATCTAAGGGAAATTAACATGTAAAACACACAACATACAAAACCAACACAAGAAATAAAAGAAAATATAGTGAATTTAAAAGAGACGAATGCGAAACATCACTTGCAAATGGTAACCAATATGCGGCTGACGATTGATAACGATTGTCATTCGAAAGAACGCGCAAGAACTGCATTCTAAAGGTAACATACCTCGTGCCAAAGCGTTCATCACTGCATATCACATTTATTTAATCTGTATCAGCGCTTTGTAATAACAAACAGAGAGAATCTTATAGTTTTGTTTAGAATGTCTTCTCATTGAACCCTCTGAACTTCTTCGCTGTAACCTATTAAACCGTAATGATTCACAAGCACTGATTTCAAAAAAGGACACTGAACCACACAATGCACAGAATGGCAACCAGCTGAACTGCATCCGCAATCGGTTGACGCCCATTTTCATCTCCTCTTCTCTTCTCCCACCCTCAGGAAAAAGTGCATTCTGCTTATCAGCCACATGGACCGGCACACACAATCACGCGCACGATGGCGAAGCTGTGGATGACGATTTCCGTACAGCAGCAATCTTATCGATGGTCGTTGCCTAGATTGCTTGTTCTTACTTGCTTGTTCTTCACGCCGATAACCACTGGACCGCTTAGACCTACCGGGGTCGTACGGGATGAATCTGTCCAGACCGTGTTCAGTACGGTGATATACGTGGTACGACGCGGTTCGTGCTTTGATCGTTGTGTTAGAAATCCATAGTGTGGTATGCGACTGTGATCTTTCAGCGAAGAAGCGACGGTGATCTTTCAGTTCCATTGACTAGCAATTTGATTTAATTGGGATCGGTTTTCAAGTGGTGGGTGCCAAACCAACCTCAGTGGAATTCCGGGTCGCTTCGTTGATCTCACGTTTCGTTCCTAGTCGCGTCTTTACAGTAGCTGCTTGATTGAGCGATCAATTAGTCTTAATGGTGATCGCACGAGCTGTAGGGGTCGCCGCTGGGGCCTGTGATCTTTGGACGAGGTTACATTTGCTGAGAAATGCTTATCGTTAGCCAGCTCAGTATTTGGCCATTTTACAACTTCATGCATTCAATCATCTATAGCAATTGCTGATAATGAAGCCAACGATGGCTTATCCGATCGCACAATTACACGCTTCCCGTGCTGGTGGCATAAGTGATTGGTTTCTTATCGGTTGTCTAGCAACAACGGGAAACCATATTGCGGACTGTTTATTTTAAAACATGCTTCCAGATTAACGGTCTCAGATTGTTTAAACTCTTTCTCGCATGCAACAGATGGCACCAATTAGCATTTCGATTAGTTATGCCGGCGTGTTAAATCGGCGTGTGTTCGACAATCATTTCACCACCCTTTGTAACAAAGCGTAAAACAGACCATGGGAACTTACTGCGTGTGTGATTCGTTGCGCCACAAACAAAGGCGTCTTAGTGCTTTTTATTGGTCGAATACATGTTTATGATAGTTGTTGTGCTGTTAATTGTTTTGTGTTGTGCAGTTGTGCAAATATGTTACTCGTAATTCTTACTCATTAAAACACTGGTCTGGCAAAAACATTCATACAACATTTACGAACTACCTTCGGCACTCCTCCAAATACTTTCTGCGAGCTTCTCAGTTTTGATAAATTACTTGCGTTCCTGTACTTTACAAAACACAGCCCAAAAATATGCATGTAATCAGCGAACACTTGCATAAACTTTGCTACGTTATTTTTCAACAACATTTCGGTAGTTTAACATGAACTATTTAATTTCTTGTATGTAATGTACACCATACCAGGGTCCAGGGTTTCCAACGGTTTTCCGACAACCAAACAAACCACTTGCGGTGAAATGATGGTCTGTCAAAATTTCCGATGCAGGGGTTTTATGCATTAGTTTTATCCAGTCGGTGTAAATTCGAATCCGATTCATTGTAGGTCTGATACAACAATGCACATTGTTGTTCAAACTATTAAATGTGTACACGCAACTTTGTGCAACATTTGCCTTCCTTTTGTGATCAAATAAGTACAGGAATACACATTGAATTAAAAAAAAAATCCAATGCATACTATTGCTAGCTGGCCAACTCTGCAATCTGCACAACTGTCAACTGCATCACGTCGAATGCGTTCGTGTTCGTTGTGCTGAGAGGAGAGTCTGTTGCATAATTGCAAGAAGAACGGAGGATCGTTACCATTCAGACGCGAATCTGACTCTCTCGCCGCAGTGTATTTTGTGCTGTTACATCTGTGCGTGTTGTTGCCGGTGCGCTGCCCCTACAAACCATTGCCGACGCACCTAATTGATCGCAATACTGTGGTTGTATATTCGCGTGCAAAACATAAACAAACTCTGCCTGAACAGATTACAACTGTGCGAATCGCGAAGAACGTGTGGCCGCTTGTAGGAATCGTGGTTGCACATATGTTGGAGAATCCGTTAATGTGTTTTGCAGTTGCACCGTTGTTGCTGCGCCTAATAGAAAACATGCTAAACATGAACTGAAAACAGTGACAACAGTGCGTTGTGTAGTTAAAGTGAAACCACTGAGAATCAAAGCCACCGATCCGACTACGCCTTTCAACTCTCCAGACAAACCCGGCAAATAATTCGATTGAACGAGGTGCCGCGGCGATTGTATTTCACTGTCGTATGCAGTTTTTCTTTAGTTGGAAACGTGGCCTTACAGTAGCAGAAGCAACGGAAAAGAAGCATCCAAAATGGTGCAGCTCGAGATTAACAAGAAACTGTTGCCCATGAAGGCACACTACTTCCTCTTCAATGCAGGTAAGCTTTTTCTTCTTGTTCTGATGCTTGTTCGAAAGCCGGCTTCCATGAGTGCGGTGATGATTTACGACTCTAAACCGGTTTTTTGGTTCTCTATCTGAAGAAAGAATTTCGGTATTACACCACTTTAACGAGCTATTTTTGTTAGCTGCAACCGTACTTCATTTTGTAACATTTGCTGTTGCAACGAGCGCACATGGGAGCAAAAAACTGTTGAAAATAGAGAGCAACAGTTATGTAAGGCGTACTAGTGGTACACATTACATAGTATTAACTCATCTTTTCTCAACTCATCCAGCATGAAGACCGAAACTACCAGCAAACTGAAACACGTGTTCCCTTAATCCCGCATGATATGGAAGTGACGAAATCGAGACCTTCCTGTTTTATCACTACATGACTGTTCGTTTGCTTTCAGGGACGGCTCCGGTGGTGCCTTTCATGCCGACACTCGTACGGCAGTTGGGCTTCTCGACGGTGATCGTTGGAACGATCTACACGGTTCTGCCGATCGTGGGCATGCTGGTCAAGCCACTGTTCGGCATCATTGCCGATCGGTTCCAGCGCCAAAAGCTGTTGTTTCTGATCTTTCAGGTAACTTTCTAATCCCGGTCCAGCCGACATACGAGTGAATGTCCCTATTAATCTTTAATTCTCTTTTTCTTCTTCCCTGTGCTTAGATTCTAACAGCCGTCCCGTTCTTTCTGATCATGTTCATACCGGCCATCCCTCAGGACTCGACTGTCACATTCCATTGCCACAACGGAGCTGCCGATCTGAAGTACTGCCCGGAAAATGGTACCACAATCGACTCCTGCCTGGTGGAAAGTATCACCACCAATGAGAACAACGGTTCACTACTCTGCGACATGGAGTGTCGTACGGAACCGTGGATGTGGGACACAGTGTGCCAGTACTGGAATGTAACGACATACTGCGACGAGAAGAACATTCCCAACGACCGTATCCTAAGACTGACGGGTGTTGTACCCAACAACCACATAAATCTGGTCGACGAGTGTCTGTTCTTTATGTTGCGTGAAGGTAAAATGGATGGTAACCGGGTACCGCTCTACTGCCCATCAAACATGACCGACTTCCGGACTAGCTGTCAGGTGCAGTGCAACAACGAGCAGGTGATGGGTGCCATTTCGCACTCGAAAATCGCGGACAGCGAAGTGACAGGCCTGTATCAGTTCTGGTTGCTGTTCCTGTTTCTAATCATTAGCTGGGCGGGTATGGCTGTGGTCGTCAGTGTGGGAGATGCGATCTGTTTTGAGATGCTGGGCGATAAGCCCCACCTTTACGGAAATCAGCGACTGTGGGGTTCGATCGGCTGGGGTACGGTTTCCCTATTTGCCGGCTTTCTTGTTGACACACTTTCGGAGGGTAAGCTAGCGAAGGACTATACCATCGTGTTCTACATGACGATCGTACTGATTGGGTTCGATATGCTATGCTCCTCTAAACTGCAGGTTGGTTGCAATACAGCATTGTTTGAACAACATGCTAAACACACTTCCTTGTTCTCATCTCTCTTTTTCAGCACACCCAAACGCGTCTCTCAACTAACATTCTGAAGGACGTTGGCAAAATATTTGTCAACTTCCGCATTGTGGTGTTCTTCTGCTGGTGTGTCTTGATCGGTTTCGGAACGGCTTTGATTTGGAACTTCCTGTTTTGGCATTTGGAGGATCTTGCAAGCGCACAAGAAGGGTAAGCGTGGAACTGAGTGTTTGCAAATGGTTTACGAAATCAGACTGAATCTAGCTTATCCTATCACTGTTATTTGACAGATGTGGTCATTCAACGTGGATTAAAACGCTGGAAGGAATAATTATGTCGATCCAAACGTTCGGTGGGGAGTTGCCGTTCTTTTTCCTGTCCGGTTGGATTCTGAAAAAAATTGGCCACATACATGCCATGAGCTTGGTACTGTTAGGATTTGGCGTTCGTTTCCTGCTATACTCGCTGCTCACCGATCCCTGGTATGTAATACCGATCGAGTTTATGAACGGGATCACCTTTGGTCTGTTCTATGCAACGATGGCATCCTATGCTAGTATCGTGGCACCGCCCGGTACAGAGGCTACTATGCAGGTTAGTAAGATAGAACTAAATCGAAACGTACCGAAGACAATAACTATTCATTATTATCACAACTATTTGTTTAGGGACTCGTTGGTGCAGTTTTCGAGGGCGTTGGTGTATCGCTGGGCAGTTTGTTGGCCGGCAACCTTTTCCATCGCATCGGCGGCAGCTCAACGTTCCGTGCGTTCGGTATAGCGGCACTGGTACTATTCGTACTGCATGTTGTCGTCCAGAAGCTAACCGATCGCTTTGGCAGCCAGGGTAAGCAACAACAGAAAGTGGATGGCTTAACGGGCGTTAAGCTAAAGGAAAATGGAACACATGGGTCGGGGTTAGGCGGGGATGGTGTCTCGAACGGGCAAATGGTCAAAACCAAATCCATCCTGTCGGAATCGACCGTTCAGGAGGAGCTGCACGATGGTGGTGGTGAGGAAAAAGATCAACTGCGCTACACTGACGGTAGTCACGTTGATTCAAAGACTGCCTCGAATGGAAACGTTGCCCACCACGCACTCGAAAAGACATCAAATGGCAAAACCGCCGTCGCCTCTGACGGGCAGCTATACGAAGTGCCACTAAACTAATATGTGTTTTTCTTTCTTTTTTGCTCATAAGTCTACATCGAACAAAGTTAGGGATAGATAATGATTTGCTAGAATTTCTCATCAGGCTATTTTCTTTTTTTCTCATAATTCTACTTCGAACAAAATTAGTGATAGATAATGATTTGCTAGAATTTCTCGTGAGGACAGGATACTGATATTTTGTAGAACATTGCCATATTGATCCTATCGCAATCATTGATCCCTTAACCCCCACATAAACGAGCGAAAAAAAAAACACATAAATGAATCGTTCTTACATGAGATTAAGTTAGAAAGTGAGACCATACTCTTGGTAGTGTTCATTTGCGTTGCGGTGAATATTTTTTTTCATAAGTTTGCATTTTGGGTTTTCTTATTTCTGGCCCATAGCGTTCCTTTACTCTGCTATTGGGTGGTAGACTAGCGTGTACAAATAATAAATGCGACTGTATTCTTCGTTTACTCTTTACCATGAGTGCACAATTCATTTACGGTTTGACAAATAACTTAGTGCCTCTGCCACACGAAAGTGCAAACCAACGACATGGGAAGAAAACAATAACGCTATTGTTATCTTTAAAACAACGTTAAGTGGCGAAAATAAGCTAGTTGACTTATTATTACCAGCTAGCGGCATTACACAGTACAAATAGCACATTACATTCACAAACACCCACTCTATGCAACAATCAACGCCGTTTGTGTCCAGCTTCATTTCATCCACTCTAAAAGGTGGGTTCAATAGAATATTTCAATACCTTCGTTAGTATGTTTTTGCTGTGCTTTACCGATTCCTTTGTAGAACCGTAGTGAAACGTATTGACACACGCTAGACACATTAGTTCCCTGTCACTGCCAGGCCATGATTGGGATGCATGCTACGGTTGGATGGACACTGAACCGCAATGCCCACTACCTTCCACTGCTATCACAATAAGAACATGATAAGCGATCCTCGCAATTGTCTGTACTGGCTTGGCTACATTGTATTAACATTGTATCTGACAAAATGAGCCGTATCATGTTGATTACAACTCACATTTATATGACTGTAAATAATCGTGGAAATGAATTCTATCATCACAAGACGTGTCGCTTCAGAGGGTTCGGCACAATCAAAATCTCCTTTTTGTTTTAATTGCCATTTATTGCACACTACAGCGTGAAGCACGTGCCACGCAAACCACGCGTGCAATGGCGGTATCATTCGCAGTAAACGTACGGCTCGCTGCAGGACAGAACTGAAACACGACGCTGGCCTATACACAAAGTGCTTTAGGAAAGGAAAACTCCTACTATTTGCTTTACCCAGCCTTGATGGTTTTTGAGACTTCCCTACCTGTGTTCCTAGCTCTCTTTCTTTCTTTTTACCGCATGATTCTGGTTGGGATTTTAATTGCATGAAAATTAGCATGTTAACTTAGATCAGTTTGTTCCACATTTGCTTTAAGTATTTCATCATTAATCATGCGCATTATTTTCTCGCGTTTCAGAAACTCGTCCGGGGTACGCACCACCCAAGGAGGCATTGGAAAATCTCGAGGACGATCAGCCAATTGTGGTCGGTGGCAGCTATCAGAAGTAGTACCGTTTAGTTAATGTAGGTGTGAACCAGTTTCGTTTGAAATTACTGACAAAATGCATTTACTGTAGCTATTCTACAGTAGCACACATTCCAGTGTGTTCAGTAGTGTTTGTGTGTGTGTGTTTTTAGTGAACGGGTATGTCAGCACTATTGCAGCGACACTTTTTGTTTTACTATATTTACTACTAGAGGAAGTAACAGAATAGAAACATAATTATAAAATACAACAAAGGGAATGCATTTTGCATGTTTGATTATATGTTTACTTTATTTGATTGTTTCCATTCGCTCTGCACACTGTATGTGCGTGTGTATGTGTACTACGAGGCAAAACATATTTGCATTTTTTCGAAAGTTAAAATTTTGAAGACTTCTCTGATTTTGGGTTTGGCAATTTAGTACACACACACATGCACACAATTTCCAACAACAATGGGCCACAACGATTCCTTCAGGCACGGGTTACACTCGTTTTGAATGAAGTTGCTAAAATGTTTAGCACCTTCCAACAACTCTCACTATATGTTCCATTCCACTTCAGATTATTCTTACAATTGTTAAGATTGGTACGTTAAGAAGACAGCAGTTATTTCCAACTTATTTCTTCTGTCATACCAATGGGACAATAATCCCCCAGCAGCCTGTATTTAAATAATGGTTAAATGCGTTTCGTTTGCCAACGGTAGGGTCCTGTTAGCGGGACATTTCTCCTACTGCTTTGAGCATCGAGCTAATTTAGGGCACGGGATTAAGATTTTCGTGGAGTTCTCTTACTGTTTGCCACCAGCGATTCTTCGTAATGCAACTGTTGCAGCTTCGTTGCGCATTGGTTCACTTTTAGCTCCTGGATTTCCAAAGCTTTTGTCTGCGGAAGGGATGAACGAACATTTAGAATGAGGT
>KI422948.1:19068-41292 GCA_000473375.1 Anopheles culicifacies | reverse complement strand
CACGCCATCACTCCTCCTCTGTCCATGTGGACGGCCTAAAAGGACTTTAGGGGCTGGGTCGTCCGGTGTCATTCTCATGGTGAAATCATCAACGCGGCTAAGAGGGTCAGTTTTGGACTAAGTCCTTTTTCATTTCGTGATATTATCATGGAAATTATTTGTTCCTCTCTGAGTGTCTTCCTACCGAACTTGGCTATGAGAGTTTCGTCAACTTTGGATAGCGGATCTCAGTGACTACTTAGGTTCTATGTAATCCCAGCTTAGAACGTTAGGGGTTGTTAACAGATAGTTAAAACTTAAGTGTTCTACCTTATATCATCAAAGTTTCTGTAGAGAGGCGGCTCTCCATGCGTAGACAGATGCAACCTAATCTATGTTATATGTCTGAATACTAACAGGCGACCCAAAATTCACTTCTCCTTAAGTCCCTCACATGCTTTGCCTATTGGAGAAAGCTCCTCTGTTTGAGCTGGGTCTAGAAGACGCGAATGATCTATTCTCATCCTAGTCTCCAACTTTGCCAGATGAAAATGGACACACTGTAAGGTTCAGTAAGGCCACGAGAGAGCTAGAGCTAGCCCAGCTTAAAGAAACGATTACAAAACAAATCCCGAAAGAGTAGTGCCAAGTGCTGAACTCAACGACGTTCTCATATATTTTTGCAAAAGCCCTTCCACAGCAGAATTCACTACATTAGCACCATTGGTCTTCGAGGATATTGTCAAGACCGTCTATGTTTCCATTCTTCCCATACCTGCGGCGGAAGATTCCTAGCTTTAATTTCGGATCAGATACAATGCTAAGGAAACAACGCATTTAAGGAGCATCCACTATTACGATGCATACGATGATACATTTATCTACTATATTAACACTACACTTCAATGTACATGATTCGTAAAGCTAATACACATTAGCGGGGTAGAGAGTAAACGTAATATTTCGCAACTTTTAACCATTCGCAATCATAACTCTAGCAGAATTTAAGAGTAATTCGTAGCAATCATTCAATAGCGGTAGGCAGCTGTAACCGGCGACAGCATTCATTCATGTGCGCGTGTACATATGTACATCACGGTAAGCTACAGGACCGAATGAGAACAAAACGCCCGCAAACTCAAAAATGGGACTTTGGGAAGAAGAACCAAAATAGGTACAAGAAATATGTAAGAGTACAGGCAGATAAAGATGCGTTTATACACAGATAGAGCATAGGAGATGAAAACTCTCCCTTCTAACTATCTAACATTAATAGTTAACCGCGCCAATTCTCGTCAACACCGTTAATTTGATATTCTAATAAATTTTACATTTATATTGTTGAACGTTGTTCTTTAAGAGAATAAAAATGTCATCCATTTCCATTCATCCATCCATCCATCGATAAGTAATCCACTTCTATTCACTGATATAGCTCACTGTTTCTCTTTCCTCGGCGCTTGTCCAGAATTTCGTTATTCCAACGCACGCTGGAAACAATAAACTGCGCCTTTGAAGACAGCACTCCGCCAGCTAGCGATGTGCGTTTGGCGTATGCTTCCATCTTCCAAAAAACAAAAAAATGCAATCGTCTTTAGTAAGAGGAGTGATACCGCACATGCCGTGCGGGACGCTTTACATGGTTCCCAGCTCACACATATACCACTCAAACAGCCAAACATCCAAACATTACATGTATGGTATTGAAGCACAGCGATGTGGAAATTGGAATTTCGCTTGGTGGTGGTAGTATTGTAAATGACGGGAGTATTGTAAAAAAAAGTGTAACAACGTTAATACCTATCATGCCAGTTGCGTCTTGCTGCGAAGATGCACTAAACTGTATACCAAGAGTTTAATTGAATAATATACCTAGCGCTATTAGGGACGTGGAGCAGAGTATAATATATTTGTATGTATACATGTATAAGTATCGATTTCTAGTACACCAGGAACAAGGGTTAATATCATCCTTTTATATCAAACACCACACACACGATCTGAAGTGGTTGGTAAGTCGGTTCGCTTAATCTCGTGTTTTACCTTTCTTTTAAATTTCCTGACCTTTTCACCCTTTCAAACATGTATTTGCCGTGTTTTCGCCGGTTGCGCAGATTTACGTAACAATCTCATCTCATTGTCAGTTCCTAATTAGAGCTAACTATCTATAACATATATAATTCTTTAATATATGCCTGTGTATATGCCTACATAAATTACGAATGTGTGTATGTGGCTAGGCTAGGGTGCCTCGGCAGGGCGCACATATACAACCGTTTAAACGTTAGTAAACTTCCCGCAAGAAAACAAATGAATAACAAATATGATCAAATAAATGATAACCAACCAAGTGCACGTGGCTCTGGTGCTGAGCTGGGGCAGGTGCTGGCGCTACAACAGAACGCCTAAGGAACGGTGGAAAACGGAGGATGAATGGGAGCAACCCACGCAGAGGAGAGGGAGACGTGAGCGGAAGGAAATTAGGTGTCAAAATGGCGCACCGGTGTTGAGACACCCCGTGGCCAATTTCCCGGGAGGCAATGGTAAAATAGAGTATATATATCACAATTTTGTCACAAAATACCACCATTTTGACGATTTCGGCCACTCGCTCTCTTTCTATCTGACTCTTGTTCTTTTTTTTGTTGTTGCAGCGCATTCTTCGAATTATATTGAAACACACACATACACACACAAAGTGTGTTCATTCAAAGGGAGAGAATTTTAAATTGGACAATACGTCCGGTACTTCAGACTCTAATGGCGCTTGCTCCCATTATCGGGGACATGATCGTCATTACCTACCACCATGCATCCGCCTTTACATCGTAACGCTAGGGAAAACGAAAAATAATGTTTCCTAGCCGTCTTTCTCTCTCTCTCTCACACACACACACATACACGCTCTCTTCTTCTGGTATCGCTCTTACAGTTTTCTAGCCAAATTCGATCCTTGGTGAGGTTGTAGAAAAATATCACAAAACGGTACACATCCACACACAACACGATCGCATATTCAATATCTAAATCGCTTTTCATTCCTTTTTTATAGTGGTGCGTGTGTATGTGCATTTGACAAACACATGAAGCCTAGTTAGGGGAGCACAGCATTGTTGCTTACAGCGAATCTCGATGCCAAACCCAATTGTGCTTGGTGTGGGCAAATCGATGTGACAGCCACTGGGATTCGAGCAGGTTGAACCGATCCTCACTGAGGTACAGTGGCTTACCGCGTCTACGGTAAAAGAAATCATTTAATGACATTATTGCAATCATCTTCGCGGGATTCAGATTCAAACTTACTTCAAATCCCTATCTTCCTCGTCGTAGTCATCCAGATAGAGAGAGCCCCATAGACACGCCCGATGTCCCCGAATGATGATGATGTACGTTGAAGTGATCACGAGGAAAATACCTGTTCCTCCACCGCAGCTGATCGAGTGCTAAAACCATTGTGACCAGTATTAGAGTAAGAGCAGATGTGCAGTGTTTCAGCCTTTACTTACCCGTACTGCTTCACAGCAGTCCATTTCCTTACAGCACGTCTGTTTGATACACACGATCGTGCCACACAGCAGACAGATGGAGCTTTCCTTCGGTACATTCTGACACTTCTGGCACGGTTGCTCGTGGTAATACTGGGAATGAAATGAGAATGAATGTACCAAATCGTATACAAACTCTACTAGCATAAGTGAATCCGTTCCCGAGGCTTACCGTGAAGAGTCGTTCGTATTCGCGTGGCAGACCGAGCAACTTCGGCTGACGCCATTCAATGTGCTGCTGGACGATTAGTGAACGTGTCGACTCGTACGTTGGACGAAGGTTACGTAGCTGATCGCACCAATTCTTCGGCAGTGACAGTTCGGTGCCGGCCAAAAAGCACAGCGCTTTACTCGCATTGAACTTGTCCCAGTCCATCGATACCGTGACAAGCTCCAGAAAATAAACAAGCCGTGCAAACTCTAACTGTGGTCCAGCTATATCCGGTATCTCCGCATGATAAATATGGTGACGGAGCAGTGCAGCCACACGGAGAAACGGTAGGCAAAGTCGTTGTAAACGCTTTTCAAATACGTCGAGATTAAGGCGCTTCGTGATGGGAGCACCACTGCCTGCTCTAGTGTCCATCGATGATGTATCGCTGGCAGTGGATTCCATACCATCACTACTTCCGCCTACATCGCCCATCAGTATGCTGTCGCTACGGATGTGACGGCAACGGTCCAGCTGACTCAGCACGAACGCCATCGCCACGCCGATGTGAGGAACACCACGCTCTCGTACCAACACCGGTGGTGGTTGTGCTGTTGGTCCGTATCGTGCAAGAATTTCATCGCACTCTTCGTCCGTCAGGTGTGTGCAGAGCTGTAGCACTATCTGGTAGTACAGCAGGTTGTACATCACCTTCACGATGCATGTAAAATACGCTACAAAGAAAGGAGAGAGCAAGGTTATGCAGATATTCTACTTCTTCACACAAGAATCCACCCTGCACGCTGCATAGTTGAAGGAAACTTACCCTGGTCGAGATGGAGCGGTGCAAGAAGGATGAACTTAAGCATTAGAGCGGTCGGATCGCTAATCAGATCAGGAATGGTTTCCGTGTCCACGATTGTGCTGGTCGCAGCGGTCGTCGTCGTTGTGTTGCTGGATGGTACTGTTCCACCGATCGGTGTCGCTGCCGTGCCGGAGGATGGTGATGCATCGCTCAGCTCCGTTCCTTCCTCACTCGACTCCGCTGGTGGAGGAGGCAGTAACATGCCGCGTATGCTAGCTGGTAATCGTACTCGATGCTTACCGGCCTTCTGGGAATCATCATCATCTTCCTCCTCCTCCTCGTCGTCGTCATCGTCGTCATCATCATCGTCTTCGTCCTCGATAGTATCACAACTGCTACCTGTATTCCGAGCCGGTACCATCGCCAACCGCTCAACTGAATCTTCACTTGCCTCCACACCTACTTCCACATCGTCGCTACCGTACGCTAGTTGGATGCCGGCAAGCCGTGACCAGGAGTGCCACGGCCAATCGTCACCGACCTTAAACCGTATCGGCCAATCGTCGTTTATCATCAGTCGGACGTGCAGTGAGAGTACATGCAGCAGTGGCACTATACACTCACGCTTCGGCTTGTAGCGGATGTCTTCCGAGCTGCACAGAGATCCACCGCGCTGTATCACCTCCGCTTCGAGGTTGGTGCGTGCAATTGACAGTACGAACGAGAACAAGCTCTGAAGCGTTACCGGATAGCGTTTAATGTTGCGCTGAGTGCAGGCAGTTATGTTGCCCATCGCACGTCCCATCGCCTCACAGAACTTGCTTGCCATCGGTGCCCTCTTGCTTTCCTGAAACAACTGGATTAGCTCCAGCACTAGAGCACGGTGTGGTGGCGTCGGTGCCCGTATCAGCGGAGCTGGTCGATCCAGTGCTGGGCTTAGGGGCAACACGGAATTGGCCAACTGGCGACAGACAGGGCAAAAGAATTCACCCAATTCTACGTTCAAATTGTTCGGACTGCGAGGCGTATGGAGTGACTTCAGATAGGCATCCTGGCAGGATAGATGCACATGATGGCCACAGGATTGAATGTGCACACCACCCTCCCAGCCGATGTTGTGTGACAGAAACCAGGACGTCTGGCCAAACTTCCACTGCAACAGTTCGATGCGCTTGTTGAACTCACTCGCAAGCGTTACGCTCTCGGTTAGCCGTGCCAGATCTTCCTTGCTGAGTGGTAACGCTAGTCTTTCCGAACGAGTCCTGCGATGGCCCACCACACTGCTCGACTCTACCAGCACGACCAACCCGATCGGGTTCGTTTCCGTGCTCGGACCGGATGTGTTACAGATGATGCAGTCATACTCCTTCTCGCGTAACGCTTCCGCCTGCTGCTCTTCGGCCGCTCGCCGTTCGGCTGCGACACGTGCCGCAGTCGTGGCGCCGGTTGTTTCACCCTCCGTTTCCTCCTCACCATAGCCAAAGTCCATGCCGGATGCATCGCCACCCATCGAGGCCATCGCCAGCAGCATAAAACGCTTCTGCCGGTTAGCGAACTCCTCCATCATCTTTTTCTGGCGCTCCTTCGCACGTTTGGTTCGTTCCTCCTTTTCGCGGGCTTCGCGTGCCTTCTGCTCCGCTTGGCGCTCTCTTTGGTTCGGCCACAGCTCTGCCCGGATCTGTTCGATACGCACGGCGCACGATTCGTCCAGTGCGGCGATCTTGCGCAGCAGATTGCCTATGAAGAACGGACCATCACCGATGCGCGAATCCGAAATGCGACCAGGGCGGCGATGGTGTTGCTGCTGTTGATTGTTCTGCCCAGCCGCAGGTTCCTTCTGTTGTTGACTAGCTTCATGACCTTTACTACCTGCCGACGTTGTTGCCTCGTCTTCGTCTAACTCCATTTTGGCGTGGTCTTCATCACCCCCATGACGCTGCTGCTGACTCTGTGCAGAGGTGGACGTGCAAGGCGTTGCTTGTTGATTGGTTGCAGATCCTCCTGCACTACTTCCACCACTGCTGCTCGCCGTCAGCTCATCCTCAGTTTCATCGTCCAAGGAGAAACTGTCGAGGGCACCGCTTAGCTGGGAGTGTAACTTTAACAGCAACGAAATGATGGACTCCTCCAGCACGATCGTGTCGGTGTCATTCGTTCCATCGCCGCGTCCACCACCACCCTCCCGAGGTGTCATCTCACAGCCAGTGGTAGCTGGGTTGGCACCGCTTGCACCGCCATGCTGCTGATGACGATGGTTTCCCATCAGGTTACGTCTCTTGAAGCGTGTCCAGTTGGGTTGTCCACCTGCAGCGCCCGGTCCAGTGCCGCCTGCTCCACCCACTCCACTCGGGCCCATCTGACCTCCTGCACCCGCTGCCGGTTGTAGACTGCGATGGTAGTGCCGAGGTGTCTGCTGCTGCAGTGACTGTGGACTTTGTTGTTGGCCACCTCCTGCAACCACCGCGCTACCACCCGCTTCTGCCGCACCCGAAGCACCAAGATGATTGTGATGGTGATGATGGTGATGGTGCCGATGATGATGATGGTGGTGATGTTGGTGATTCGCATGGTAGTAGCTCTGCAGTTGATTCGATTGCTGCGGTACCACACTCAGATTTGCACTGGTCGTCGTGGCCGCCGGTGCACCAGCGGGCGTTACTCTGTTGAAGGGCAACAGCATACCGGCATTAGCGGGTTCCGCCGTCGTTCCAGCACCCGCTCCAGTTTCAACACCGCTCGCAGCTGTGGTACCAAACACCGGTGGTGTAAGGGCACGCTGTTGCTGTTGGGGAATCGCTATCTCCTGTCCACTACCGTCCCCACCAGTATCCGGCACTGGTACAAACTCGTGCCGAATCATCAGCTCAACACCGGTCGTAACATTGCCTGGGACTTCATCACCGGCCTCCTCAACGATGAACTCCGTCGCTCTCGCCGGACCATTGGTACGGATGAGTGAACCCGGTCCCACGCTACCGCCGGACGGATGATGGTGATGATGGTGGTGATGGTGATGGTGATGATGCAGTGGACCACCATCTTGTCGTCGGCGCCCGAGCTGCAGGGTACGTGTACGTCCACCTACCAGCAACGTACGTGGCACAATCGATTGTATATCAGCAATATCTGCCGACTCGTCATCCTCCTCTACCCTTCTGCGCTGTCCCTCGTTCGAACCATTCTCTACACCTCCCGCTTGCTGCTGCTGTCTCCCTGTTACACCATCGTTATTTCCTTCTTCCTCTTCCTCCTCCTCATCATCGTCGTCTTCATCCTCCTCGTCGTCGAAGTAGTCGTGGACGACGGCCGGCACATTCGCATTGCCGACGCTGCTACGTCGCCGCTCTAGCATCAGATAGCGAGCACGCATTGCCAGCAACTCACTTGGTTGCTGCTCCTCTTCCTCTTCCACCACCACATCTCCGTCTGCATCCATTACGTGGTACGCGGGCATATCTACATCCTGTGGTTCCGCAATACCTCCCGCCTGCGGACCGAGCAGCCGCTGCAGCATATGCCAATGCCGTCGCCTTAAAGCCATGTCCATGGTTATCTGAGGTCCCGCTCCAGCACCAGTTCCCGTCGTTACAGTGGCCGTAGTCGTTGTTTCTCTCGCTCGATCCAGTTCTTCATCGTCTACATCGTCTTCTTCCTCCTCCACTACCATTTGGGTGGTGGTGGTAGTGGTGGTGGTGGCGGTGGTGGTTGAGGTACTCGCCGTACTGAAACCTCCACTACCACCGGAGGCAGCAGATGGTGGCGGTGGATGAATGGCAGGACGGCGTGTCGGGAACACCAAATTGTTTCCCATCTGCGAAAGATCCTGCGTCAGTGGTACCACCTCGACGCTGCTGGAAATACCTCGCGCCGGCACGAGCTGTTGGTCAGACCCGGCTGCACCAGATACACCTCGCTCTACACTGCTCCCAGCGGTGGAGCCAGTCGCCACCGTGCCTGCCGCCGATTCGCCCTCTGCATTGCTCCCTATCATCATAAGCGTTTCGTCCTCAGACAAGTCCCACTCGACGTCACTATCGAAGGGCGGTGAACCACCATCCAATGGTCTGTACGATACCGGGGAAATACGCAGCGCCGGAAACAGGGAGATCCGCTTAACCGTCATTTTCAGATTGTCGATTAAACAGTTGCTCGGATAGCAGTTAAGCAGATCTGTTACCGTATCATTAGCCACACCAACCGAACCGCACTGCTCGTCGATGCTCTTGCTTGCTGCCGAACTATCGCCCACCATCAAACGACTGGTAGCCGCCTCACCACCGACCGCACCTGCATTGCATACCGCCATCTCCAGCAGGAAGACGGCAAGTGCTAGCATGTGCTCCGACACGTTGTGTTTGTGCACGGCCCGATGAAAGATGGCCAGGATGGTGGCGTGCAGGATGCGCGAGCCCAATATCGCTCCCGGATCACTGTAAGCAGGACCGCACGAGCTGGGCAATCGGAACGGTGGCCATAGGTTACCACTCCGCGGCATCTTGCCCACCTGCTTCACGTACGCACCGAACCGATCGAGCGAGTTCTGGAAGTCACGCCGGTGTACCGCACGCAACAGCACGTGCAGTGGATCGTAATGACGCTCCCACACTGCCGGCACCGGCATAAACAGCCCCTGCTCCAGATTCTCCGACCCGACCGGTGGCGATCGGTAAATCGATAGCTCCTTCAGGTAGCGCTCGAAGTTGCGCGTATGCGCATTCCCGCTCCTTTCCGGCATCAGCTCCAGCAGCTGGCTGTGCGTTTTGTCACCGGTGGCAAGCAGCGCACTTATCTCAATCACGCACTGCGTCGTCTCGTCGTTGCCGAGATTAATGCGCGATGTAATCAGCGTGGCTAGAAACGTAAGCAAACCCTCCAGCATCGAATCTTGCTCCATCTCGGGCGGTGTGCGTAGCACGCTCATGCCCAACCAGTCCTCCACGCCAAACATCATTATGCACTCGCTGACGAACAGGTTCGGTGGGAGCTGGGTAGCACATATCTGCAGGAAGAACAGGTCCATGTCCACCATCGAGTTGCAAAAGTTTGCCTGTATGTAGGTCATTGCCTGGCCCTTGATCTGCAGTCCATTTCGTACCCACACGCCCGACAAGATTTCATAGAACAGACTCTGGAAAAGAATATACAACAAATCATCAGTCGCACGTGAGGACAATCCGTTGGGGAAATAGATGAAGATTTCAGTTTTTATTGAATAAAGTTCCTCTCATACGACTTCTGGCATTTATATATATGTAACAACTCTTACAAATACAGTGATCACGGGAAGTCATCCTGGGAAGATTTTCATCTCAGGGATTTTGATGACAAATCATTTAAAAATAACAGTTGTTGAGGCTCTCCATTTCACATTTAACACTCTGTTAACTTCAGCTTATACCAGCGTACAAAAGTTGGCGGGTGCAAGAGAGATAAGGTGACAACTAACCGCACGTACATAAACGTTGTTTGCTTTAATTCTTACTAATGCATTCAAGTCTCAATTTGCACGTTACTTTCCCATTGTGACGTTGGAAATTGCAACAATGGCAAAAATTTGGGTATTGGAAACGAAAATAAAATGATTGAAATGTGAAACGTAACTTAATGCAAAACTGGGGACCGGCCCCGACTACAAGGGAACAGCGCATTAGCTTAGAATGCTCCGCATTGCAATGACGCATACGTACGCGTTAAAGCACGTTGACTCATTCGCGTAAAACGCATAAAATGTTGCCATTTTCTGCGTATGGAGTATACTTTGTTGTACTGTTTTGTTTTGCATTTGTTTATGATAAATCTTGCTTTATTTCTTTATTCATAATCACCCAACAAATAACGCGAATATAAATATATCCTTCTTATCAAAATTGAAGTTTTAACTCCAACGAATTTCCTGTTAGTATCAGTATTTATGAAGCTATCGACACTCATTTGCTACTGCTTCTAATTCTTAAGAATGAGTTGAGTCATTTCTACGCCTCGAAGAATTCCAAACATTGAATATTCAACATTTAAATTTATTGTTGAAGACAGAAATCTGTAACACGTTTAATAATATCCTTTTTTTGTTCATAATAATATTATTGTGCATTTTAGCTAAATTTTATTTATTGTTTGAATCGTTAAGGTCTCAAAGCATGAATGAGTCATGAACCCTGAGGGAAACGTTGTTGGCTTCTTCGATGCAATAATAGCATTGCTCATTTTGCTATGGGTTGTCGTTAGCATAAAGGGTGGTATCGATACCATCACAACTACCACAAACGCCCGCGAGTTGCAGACGATCCATTCATGCAGATGAATCTCCGGAGCGAAACAAACGTAAAACCCGGGGAGTGAATGAACCGCCAATCGGATGCTAGCGACGAAGAAAGAGAAAACCGGATTACGCACACATTCGCACGACGACATAAACGTGCTTGTGCGCTATATGGGCCAGGGAACGAACAGTGCCACATTCTCTCACAAACCTGCGAACGGAACGGACGGATCCAGTACAACGAACTCGTACGCGTGTACGAGATCGGGTCTATTCCTCCGTTCAACATTCAGGTAGTTTAAAGTCTGGCATATGGCTGGGAAGTTCGGTAGATTCAGCAACAACAGGACAAGGTTCGTTTCGTACGGTTTGGCGCGCGTTTGAAAGTGTAAAACAAGAAGAACGTCGAATAATGTAAGAGCAAGAGTGCATTGCCGCCGCTATTAGCACTGCCCGGATTCGGTCTACGATCAACCAATTTGGTCCAATTGTTGTCGCCGTCGGTAATTGACAGTTAGAAGTTTCCCTTTGCTCAAAACAACAGCAACAGCCCTGCCAGCACAATCAACACACGCGATACTGTGTCGCGGAGCTGGTAAAGGATCCTTTACCCTGCAGCATTCAAACATGGGATCGTTAGCGGGAGTTCTAACGATTCTGATGCTCCTGCCAGCGGGACTGCTGTGGACAGAGGGCCGAGCGGATGGCGTTTTATTCGAACCATCGACGATCGCGTCCAACATCGCAGCTAAGGTGCTCTGGCATATTATACAGGAAGTGGGTGTACTAGACTCCGACATTAGCAATCCGAGCCCGCTCAAATTAGACCGAAACCGTCAGATCACGCAGCAAATTAGCAGGCTGTCGAACAAACTGCACGAAAGTCAAATCAGCGTAAGTTGGTTCCTACCACTAGCAATAACCGTATCATTCTGCACGGCATCTAACAAACTCGCTCTCTCGTTTACTGTCGCATGCTCCGCAACACTTACGACGGCAGCTGACAGAGATCTTAGGCCATCGTATGTTGGATGCGGTCGAGGACGTTAGCTACCGGAACCGGTTTAACGACAAAATCACCCGTATTGTCAGCATACTGAAGCGTATCGATCGGCTGGAAACGAAAATGAACCGGCTGCTGCGCGAGGATTCGGCCGTCGAGCAGATTACCCTTACGCAGTTTGCTCAGGCCACGATTGATCTCAGCAACCCGAAAAGCGTACTGGAGCTGTTGCTCGAGCTGGAAATGGAAATCACCGGTGACGTTGGATTGATCGCCACCGAAGGGCAGGATATCTTTTCCCAGCTTAACTTGGTAGGTATAGCACGAAATCGTTTATTTCAATGTCCAATTCTACGAATTTCCCAGAAATCATTTGAGATGCAAACTGAGGAGTTTACTTCCTGATTCCCATCGCGCATCATTAAGTTTCCATTTCTGCAAGTGTTTCTCATCATCCAACAACCGGAAGTGGGACGACTTCAATGCCCAGATAGTGCGCTATGGGAGTGAACATGATCTTATAAACCACCAAGAGCCGCACTTGCTGCACACTCCAGCTATCTTTCGCTTACGCATAAAGTAACACGTCATTATCGATTGTGTGCAGTGAAGTACAGCGGGGCAGTAAAGTCTGGGAGGATTCACACGCCATTACACACACTGCGAAGCTGCAATTGAAATAAGTTGATTTACATGAGAGCTAGAAATGGAAAGGCGGTTAAAAAGTTAACACAATTAGTGTGAGAAATACGAACTCTAATTGCTGTTTTCTAACTTGAGGCCAGTCCAGTCCAAGTTACTGGCAGTGCACTAGAACTAGCCTTTCTCACCTCTGTAATCGCAAATGGTTCAAAGAGCTGGTATCAAATCTTCACTGTTAGATTATTCTCCAGTATAGATCAGCGCATGCTGTGAGCAGAGTGTAAGATGTCCTCCACAGACCAAACTGCAAGACCACTGTGCTACGGTGTCGTTCACAACGCACGCACACATTCACAAGCCGATCGATCCACCCTGCATTGGCCTGCGAGTCTCGCTCGATCTCCAGGCGCCACAGTAACGCCATGGACAGATAGAGAGAGAGAACGCGATAAAGAGAGCAAGACAGGGCAAAAGTTCATCATCGGCATATGTGTATGCTCGCATCCGCCGGACGGCTGTTGTTCGTTTGACATGGCATCAGTACGCCGCCATTATTCAGTGAGTGACAGTGCGCGAGTGCGTACGCGCGTCGTCTAACGTTACGGCGTGTGTTCCAAAGTGTTGTATAGGTGTGTTTAATGCACGCGTCTTGGGAAATCGTGTGTCCTGCGTTTCGGCAAATAGAACCACGCACACAGGCGCGTGCGGTGCACAATAAACTCCAAAACAGCAATTCCAACAGCCACAAGGCCACACCGACAAACATACGCCGTGATCAACAGAACCGTAACATCCGTGGAGGGGTTATTGTTTTCGAGTTTGCGTTGTTTCATAGCAACAGCTGCTCTTTGCAACGCGTTGCAGTCCTCAATTAGGCAGGCGAACACCGTACTTGCCCTGTGCTGTAAATCTTCTACAATGTAGTACCCTCCGTTTTGTTTCTTTTAACCGTCGTCAGCAAAACGAAACATTTTGGTGTATGGAATGGTCCGCAAGGCATGTAATAACTTCAGAAGAGGGAAAAGAACGGAGATTGCAAAGCGCGGAAGGGTTCCATTCCCATTTTTTACACAAACCACCTTTCATATCGATTTTCTCACTCACTAGCCACTCCATTAGACCAGGCCAGAGGGTGTTGCTGCTCAGAAGCATTGCTTCGCGATTCATTCAGTTCAGTGCCAGCTATAAAGTAGAATGGCACCGGTTAGAAAACGGCAAATAGTTTTGCTATATTTGTTTGTGTGCTGACCGATAACCAACACATTCGCGCACGGCACTATGTGGAATTGATGCTAATGATCCATTTCGTGGCGTCGTTCGCATAGTTATCCATGGGGTACGGGGAGGGCAATATGAATTCAGCAATCAAAGAAGAATCACAAACGGAGAAGCGAAAACGTTACGCCGATCAACGCGACAACACTACGCAATTCGCAACCGAGTACCAAATAATCGCAGATGGTACTTTGTCGTCTTGTTATTTACTCCCTCCGCACAAACGTACGCTTGGGTGCGAGATGGTGGCTTGCCTTGAAACTAGAGGCTATTTGAGCGCGGGAAGGAAGTGGGCAAATGTGAGTTTGCGAGTCACCCATACAGAAGAGACTCACCACCCAGTCTCCGGTCACATATTTGTGTCCAGTAGTTCTAGGAATGTGTTATTCTGTTTGGCAGAACATCATGTGAGCAAAACGCAAACATCATGCGCAGGAACTCCAACGAAGCGTACGTCCTACGTGAATGTATCCCCACTGCACTGTAGATCCGTCACGTCTGCAACGGAGGAGCTACCTCACGAATCTCAGCTAAATTGAATAAGTGGTCTTTCCCTGTTTTTTTTTGTTTTGTTTGTTTTTTTCATTTAACGACACGAGAATGGATACAAATGAGACGAATGACCATGAGTCATCACACCAATGCGTCGTTGTGTCTGCCTCACCGTCTACCGTACGGTGCAATGATCCGGCTCGTATCGCTTTGTTTGGAAGCCGGAATGAGGAAAGGTGAAAATGGCCATCTCTATACCTATCCTTAATAGGAATGCTCACGGTTAAACGTCAACAACCTGCAGTAGGAGGCGACCCTTTAAAGCCGTAACGTGGTTTTACGATAATGCAAGTGTCGTTGCACGACCTTTACGATCGACTTTAACGATCATGTTGCGGTGGGGATTGTATCTCGAAAAATGCACCGAAGGTCTCCTACCCATCGGACACTTGTACCATAACGGGAGCGTTATGTGTCCGGTCAGTACATTTATGGATCATCGAAAAACCGTTCGCGCTGGAACGTTGGCCGGAAGTGTAATGTAACAGAAGCCCTTTTTTATGACACCCTCTCGGCCAAGGCCATTAGCCGCGTGGCAGCAGATGACAATGAAAATCATCTGTTCGTGTACTCGTGCCGTTAGCCTCTCTACACAAGCGTTACATGAGCGTGTATGACAAGCGCGTATTACTGAGGAAGTGACAACGAACAATGCAAAACAACCGTTGGAAATAAATGGATAGCTTGAAACGTGGCTACCCTTTGTTTCCAATCGTGCTTTCTAAGCATCACGATTAAGTAGAGTAGTAGCGTTGTAGCAGTAGTACTTCCGCATTAGATTGGATTCTGCGTTCGTTGGTGCTGGTTGTGCTAAGAACTTCCATCTTTCCATCAACAGTTTTTGTGTTAGAACGATCGTTTTTGTCCCAGTGTGTAGAAAATTCTTGCCATACACACCTACATAACTCCAGTGTGATTCATCTACAACAACAAAAAAAGAAGTATGACGAGGGGTTCATCCCTCTCAGTGGCGCTTTGGGCGCTGCTGTATATCGGCATGGTGGTGTCACTAGCATCTTCAGTGGATGCTAAAAAACTAGAAGGTGCCAGTGGTATGGATGCGTTACGCGACCGTTACCTGCAGCATGAACGACAGGCGTGGACAATCGTTAATCACATCGACGCAGTTGATAACCAGCTGGAACAGGACACGTCCCATCAGCGTGCAACGGTCATGCGTGAACTGGTTAACACCTATCTGCGCTTTGCCGAGACCGAGCTGGATGCCGAAGATCTCGGCGACTATCGGCTGCTCGAACGTCTCTCCGAATGGCATCTGCTGCAGCAGCACCTGATGACTGTGAACAAGCTGTTCGAGGTGGTGTATTCGTTTCTGCGCGATAAAGCGCCCCGTTTCGCCGAACAGGCGGACCGTGCATTGGACGAGGGCGAACATGGCACGGGCAGTAACAGTGCCGGGGACGATCTGCGGCTGCTTTCCATCGATCTGGCGGAAACGATACTCTTCGACAAGTACCACCCGATCCAGCAGCAATTGGAAGGCATCTACAACATTATGGTGCGGCAGGCACTGTACTATCGCGCGAGTTTGGTACATGTAGTTCCAGATATAGCCTTTTCACTATCATTCTAGATCGAGTCATGTTAAAGAAGTTCCTTTTGCGCCATCTCGCTAACTCTCTCTGTTTCTTTCTTCTCATTTATCCTCTATCAAGATGGCGCGTAGTGTTATCTGTAGCTACGGGTTGTCACCCCAACAGATGATGTACCTGCTGTACAAGTCGATCGCCATGACCGAACTAAAGGGTTACATTATGATGCAGTTTTCCTACATGCTACTGAAAACCTATGGCAAGGGTAAGGGATTTGGTTCTCTGCAAACGAGCTAACTTTTGCACGCACTACTACGTTCCACAATCTTTGCAGGTAACTTCACCACAGAGTCAATGGATCGCCGGAATGAGCTACGGTCACGACTCACCCGTACCCAGCAACTGCTGCAGAACGTTATGCAGCAGACGAGCGGCGAGTACTGGCGTTGCGATCCGGAACGTGGCACCCACCGGGAGAACACGACCTACGTACAGTTTACCCGCCTGCTGCAGGGCTACGTCGAGAACGAGGTAGACATGAACACGGACGAGACCTGCCGGGAAACCTGCTCACACTATCAGTATGGCCATCAGCAGCATCGCTGCTACAAGGAGCTGTACTGTTCCAAGCAACAAAAATGTGCCGGTCGCATCTACGATTGCGAATACATCGATTCGGACATGTGGATCTGTCCGGCGGCACCGGGTAGCCAGCGGCGCTACGAGTATATCGAGTACGAAAATGGCGAGATACGGGGTCGTAAGCAGCACTGTCCGCGTGGTACGAGCAAGGTCGACTCCTGGTGGCGTTGGCTTTTCTGGCACTGTAGCTACTGCTTCTGTCTGTGTGATGATGCCGGCCGCCATTCGGATCGTTACGTTAGTCTGCGTGAATCCGTTTCCGACATTACCCAGAATCGGTAATACCTTCCCGGACATTATTACTCCAACGAGTCCATTACTTATTGGTCTTTCATTTCAGTGTTGTGACAGGATTGCGCTTTGTAAAGCACGCACAAATGATGCATTTGATTGTGCAGCAGGGTTTGCTGCTGCCTGGAGGTGAAATCGACAACAGTACGCTCGAGTGGGTTGTGGCGAAACCGTTCAGCCACACAGACAAAGGTGTCCGTGATGGACGGGATTTTCATACGCTCTCATACGAACGACGTGCCGTCGATCTGGATGATGTACTCGTGCATCCCGGGTACGTGCTGACTGGTGTTCGGTTCCGTACACTCGGTGCCCATCTAAATCTGGAAATACGCATGACCGAGATGAACTTTACCTCCGGCACATTGGTCGATCCAAAGCAAAGTATCTGGATCGGAAACGACGAAACCGTCAGGTAAGGAAGCTCATCATACATTCCAAACATTCCAGCATCAGCTTAATGCGTGGATATCTTTCTTCAGAACGGAAATTCCACTACGCTACAAGGACGTACCGACGCTAGCGCCCGGAAAATCGACACCGACCTCAAAGAGCGGTCAATACCTACGACTCGGACCTACCGGCGGACGATTAGATGCAGCCCAAACTACCATCCCATTCCTGGACGCACAACCAGTGTCCCCTATGCAGCCGATACCATTGGCCGGTGCAGGACTGATGCACAAAAGCATCCCGGACTATGGTGGCTTTATCGCACCGAAAGTGTTCACCTACGACTTTGGACCGCACATTCAGGTGCCTACTGATGACTGGCTTACCGCGGAAGAGGAAGCACGCAACGTCAATGGCTAGTCGATACTGTCTCCATAATTGGTTCCGAACTGTCGAGTGCCGAATGCATGGAACGTCGCCAGTATGGGACAGTAGTTTAGATCGATTAACAATTCCTGTAGCTATATCGATTGGATACTTATAGAGAACCCCTCCTCCGATAGCCGTTCTCCGATTTCTGTTGGAGCATATCCACTATAAAGCTGTATGTAACCATTTTAACTAATAAAAACGAACCAAAACACACAACCTAGATTCTGCTAGATGGGACATACATTTTTGGTACAGGAAAATAAAGTTTCTCACTCCAGCTAACCTCAGTCCGGAGGAGCTTAATGTTATTTATAATCTACGGAAATGTTTACTCACCTGTACACGCAGCGGATGCATCATTAGCTTCGGCAACAGATCTGCCGACGGTAGAATGTCGTTCAGTGACATACCCATCGTTTTCACGCCCTGGCAGATGAATGCCGCTAGATAACGATGCAGCGGAAAGTGAAACGATGCCCGGGACATTTGAATTCGCTGGGAAATAGAAAACACCACAATACCGAAGGTTAAAAATAATACAGTTCCAGTCGAACTGGCGATGAGGGTACCTTTTCGAAACGAGACTGCTGCTGGTAAAAATTTATTGCATCAAGCCAGTCCTGCAGATAGTTCACGCAGTACATCATAATCTTTTTCGCCAGCGACGCATGGGACGGATTTTGCAGGTGTGAAATGATGGACCACATCGGGTAGGCGCTCGCCTCCAGCTCGCAGCTGAAGGCGGCATAGTAGGAACTGGACTCGTACTCTACATGGCTGATGATTTCGCGAATGTTTACATTCATTCCTGAGTTGGAAGGGACGGAAAGCAGGGAAGCGTAAATTAGACGTCGACCACCTACACACAGAACATGAGGAAGTTCTCATGATTGTTTCATACCTTGCAGCATCGATAGGAACTGGAACCACATGTCGATAAGATCGTCATCCTTCAGGAAGACGAGCGCGACCGATTCGTGTGACAGCACGTTATTGAAGTCAGACACGAGCGGCCAGTAGCAGTGCTCCTTCATCACCCGCTCGGCACAGTCCACCACGTAGTGGAAGTTGTGTTCCGACGAGTGGAGCGTGTGTGGCGTCAATATCTTGGACATCATCTGCCGGAGGCTAATGATCATCACATGCAGTAGTGACAGCTCCTCCACCATCTTGAGCGCAAGACTCTCGTTCGAGAAAAGCTGTACGCTCATGTGCACCACCCGATTGCTGAGTGTGTCCGGATCGCTCGACAGCTCCAGCACGCTCGGTATGCGGCAGTAGTGCATCACGAACGTGCGCGTCAGGTGCTCCTTGTAGTCCTGATCCGGCAGCATGTTCAGCAGGAAACAGACGATCTGCTGTTGAAACTCGTACTTAAACGTCCAGAAGATAAACTCTTCCAGCAGCGTCTCGTGCACGATCGTGCGTCCGAGTGCGGCCAGATGGGCATAGTCGGGCGGTGGCTCGGGCGAGGGAAAATGCCGTAGCGCTTGCTCGTACCGGAGCCATCCGTCCTGCAGGTACATGCCGTAACGTGTGGACGGATATGGCGGTTCCAGCAGTCGCCGATACACGCCTCGATCGATCAGTGTGCGTGTCATGACGCGCCGCATCAGTTCGCCCATGTTGTTGAACTCCATCAGCATCGCGCAGTAATCGTTGCAGTATTCCGCCGTACGCCGACAGTCGGCCGAATCGAGATTGGCGGCACTGTACTCGCGGAAGTGCAACAGCATGCGAAGGATCAGACGGGGCATCATCGCTTCCGCCACCAGCATCAGATCGTCCGGTACGGGTGCCTTGTTCTGGCAGTTGTTCAGCCCATGATCACTGCAGAACCCTTCCGCCTTCATCACGGACGTGTCGCCACAGTCGCAGGCACCACCGGCCTGCGAGAGAAACATGTTGAAGTCATGGTTCCGGTGATTACCACGCTTGAAGCAATCGCGACAGATCGACATGCACGGTGAGATGCCGCACGTCCGACATCGATACGCGACCACGTGCGGTATCCACACTAGTCCACATTTGGCATGGTTGTCATAGGCACGTACTGCAAATGGGAACAGATATACTACAATTAGTATCATGTATTGAATTTGGTATCTATTGCAAGGAAAGCAAAGAGTTCTAACGTGTTTTTTTTTTTTTTTGCTGGAAGTCGCTGTAATCGCGTAGTTTGCTCCGCGAATCAATAAATATGTTCATGTTCATTCAATCAATTAAGCAACAATACTAATCCCCCTGATTAAGGGGTTACCTAGGTCAATCTACTGGGCAGAGGAAACTCATCCATCGACTAGCAAACAATCAAACAGCAATCGAATCAAATCACATTTGATTGGCAAATTTCTTACTCGCACAAACATGTGCTTTCACTTCCATTAGGTCATCTCTCCCGTGGGTCATAAACTACATCCCAACAAACACGATCGGAAGCGATAATAATTGCCGTATCTCCTAACCGGCCGGGTATAGTAAGTTTTTTCTCCTTTTTTTTCTTAAAAGGTATAGTAACCCAAGAACGTGATGATGTCGCGCTCGACTCTGCTAAATATAGAAATTTTCTACGTTACCAAGCAGAGAAAATCACAATCCCACATACGAGAAGTGCGACACACATGGCAGCGGGTTGAAAAGAGGACGAGACCCCACACAAATGTGAATGATCACATTTTTGATCGTGTGCTATTTTCACAGGCGAACAGCGAGTTACACTCTCTAGTCATTCAGCCAAATTTAGATGGTTTGAGCTTTTACTTCAAAAAATATAACAAGTCTACATTTTGCGACACTTGTTTTCATTGTAGCTGTCATCCAGATTAGGTACGCGAAGCAGTGTGCGTGCAAAGCTGCATTGTGTGTGATACGATTACTTGTTTTGGAAATTTTGCCACGAAAGCCACCTAGAAAGAGGCTTGAGAATAATTCACGACGCTCGATACCTGTCAAACAGAGCGTTCACCATGGCAACTGTTGTGTAGGGTATTTGCGCAGCGAGTTCATTCCGGCGCTAATGTAATTCATCCGCTACATTCATTCATTCATTCGAGTAACCAAAAAAAAACCCTCTCTCAACGTGCAACGAGGCTGCACACAAACACCAATGTACAGCACTATGTTAAATGGTGTGGACATACTTAATGACAGATGTTCAAACTTGCCCATTTTAACGTTTCATCGTACAGCATAAATACAAACAAATTAAGCATTTTAAGTTTCTCCCAAGTATTCCATTTACCAAACCCCTTTAACAAACACGTACAGAGACGTGAAATTAGGCAGAAAATGTCTAGCGAGATGTCGTTCGCAAATAAAATCTTCCAGATGTGACGGTCTAACGTGATCTCATACTTGCTACACCGAGTGATCTAATCTTCCTTGTCGCATTGATTTCCTGAGTGATATATGATCAATTTCTCCGACGGTCAGACTCGTTAACACTCGTGACACTGCTGGTCAAGTTTGTTTTGACGTGATTCATCATAAATTAATGATTTACATCTGGCTGCACAAACACATTTGCCCGGGTGTTCCCCGCCTGTCTTCCGGTCCCCTCTTGTGCAACTTCGTTTGTATGACGCTTGAAGATTGAGGTCTGGAATTGTGGTTGAATAAACACAGCATGCACGCCGTCTACAGAAAATATGCACCGACCGCCGAATGAATAGTATTTTCGCAAAGGAATGCATGATCATTCTCGATCCTTCACGGTCTACCATTCACACACCATCACACACGCCCGTGTAACATGTGTATTGTCGATCTATTGCTACTGTGCCGTGTATCATGCCACTCTCCCTGGAAGCATGTAAAGTCAGCCATATCTCTACATTCCGTGTCCTCGCAGCGTCTCGCACCGTGTGCAGCTGGACAAGATCGCACAGATATTTGCCACCTTGGAACCTTGGACACCTCGTTTTGCCAAACCCAGTGGCCGGCAAGGCGCGGATCTTCCACACTTCAAGGTGTCACGATTTGAGGATAGCTCAATAAATTCTAAACATCGTTTTTTTAGAGACCTGACAGATCTTGGAATCAGCGCGACGTCAGTCACCTTAGACTAGGACCATGCTATTGGTTTTATTAGTGGATTGCGAATTCAATATCTAATGTTTCATAATATAGTTTCATTATAAAAGTCTAATTTCACAATGTTGCTTCTTTAGACTCCATTCCATTAATCCTCTAATGCTGATGTTGAGGCACTCCACACCAAGAAGTTTGCCAACCACTGAGCTAACACCACATGATCGCGCGGTATTCCGGTATACGATACAGTATGGGAGAGAGAGCACACACCCCGGTGGTTCATTGACATGGACCGGTGGGTAAGCCCACTGTAAGCCCACTGTTTCGTGTTCACCCATATATCCTCAACGATCGCACTGTTCGATGGTACACACATCCGCATCTCTGTGGTTCCCGTGTGCACTCAACGAAGCGCACAGGTTCTCTCCATTCCTCTTTGGCATCTCTTTCTTCTTGCTACACACACACACACACAAACACACGCCCATCGCATTCCACTGTATTGCGATATCGTACAGCGGGAAAAACACATACGATTGCGTATGTATGTGTATGATTTTCAGGGTTCATTGACGCCTCATTCACCCGATGGGAGGGAAGGGGTTTTTCTTACCCATCTAGTTCAATTCTTGCCGTTTTCCATTGATTTGTATTCCGAAAAGGTTTTTTT
>KI422948.1:2298-18038 GCA_000473375.1 Anopheles culicifacies | reverse complement strand
ATACTCATTCGTCCCCAATTCGCTGCGGGAATGTTTGGGCTGAATGCGAAATCTTTAGCAGAGAATTACTACTAAGTTCTACTAACAGATGATTATTTGCCTACACAGTAGATGTTGAATGGCAATTCCTCAACACACGGAAGAGAAAAAAAAATAAACAAAGAGAGCGGGGGAGAGAAAGAGAGAGAGATACATAATATCCGCTCTGACCACTTGCAGTGGTGTAATAAGATTTCTTCAAGTGTTATTGTCTCGCTTCTGTTGCTCCGGGTTCCCAAGCAACGCCACGCGAAAGTTCAATGATCTTCAAAGAAGTCTTAAAAAGGGGAGAACGCACGCTTTTGCTCGTGTGGCTTCAGTCACCGAAACGTGGTTGGACGGTGGTTCAACGCGGTGCGTTCATCAGCGAATAAGCCAGGGAAAGGGAATGTGGTAAAACGTGGTGAGCTCAGTGATGACGAAGGCACGCCTGCTGACGACGTCACTTTCATCCGATCGACGACCTTGACAATGACAGTGAACGAACTCTGGAAGGCGACGAACTTTACTCACTTAGCGATTACAACTCACGAGTCGTTCATCTCAACATTTGCGCGTTGTGCGAAAAAAAGAGGGTCATCTGTGCCGGTGTTTCGACTGTTGCGTTGGAGGAGAGCGTTTCTGCGACACTGGTTCCTAACTTCCTTTACTTCTGATGCCATCTCGAACAACTTTTCCCCCCGGGGAGTGCCAAACCAATGCACGATCTGTATATTAACTCGATAACCCAAGGTTTCATCACCGAGTCCGAGCTATTTTACGATGATCACAGACACCTACACGAATCGAGGCTTGGTTCATGCCAGTTGTACTCTATCTACTGAACCTTACATGACCTACATTACCATCGTGACACCTGCCCAAAGTGGCGAAACTGCTAATCTCCAATAAATAAAGGTGTTCTAGAATATTGGTAATAGACAACAGGTTTTATTCAGGCCTTGGATTGGATTACCCATACCTGAGATGTTTTGCGCTGCATATGGGGATTATATTAAGATCGGGCTCATTAAATCCCCTCATAAAGAGCTTATATTCTTTAGAAACTGGAACAAAAACGCATTATGCAACCTGCAGTGCTATTTAGCTTACGCTATAAAATTCCTATCAACTTCACCATCCTCCTGCTAACCCTTTGCAATTAATGTGAGCACAAGTTGTTCGTATAGAGCGGCTTAACCAGTTGAATAAACATCGAGATAAATTACGTTTGCCATGCAAGCCCTCTTTAAGTGACGTCTCTCGTAGACTTCAACAAATTTCAAAACGTGCGCAATTTTATAAATTTGTAGCAAACCCAGCAGCTTGCTTCTTATTCACTTTAAAATAGGCAGAACGAATCGATTGTGGGAACGACGAACCGGACAGCCACCACTAGAGGGCTAGGGATTGGATACGCGTGTTGAGCGGATGCTGCGAGATTCAGAAGCAACTGAGTGTCTGAGAAGAAAAAAAACACACACGCGTAAGAGTGTTGTGGATGCGAAGGTGAACAACTCGCTGCCCGTCTCCCAGGTATCATACCGATGGCCTTGAAAAGCGTACAACATATTTTGGCGATGAGCATACACGCAGGGAAAGCGGCATAAACCTTACGGCATTAAAGGCATCTTCCGCTACGGTGTGCGACAGGAGATGAGGGAATCTTGAGACTCTCTCAATTTTTCGATTCTCTCTTGCGCTTCTCATCCTCGGCACATTCGTGGGCCGGAGTAACTTGATCTGTGCCCGTTGGTAAATGATATTACGATCAGGTTTCGCAAACCTCGCAGGCATCCGATTCAACTTGTGATGCAATTTAATAACAGTATGGCGCTCTGTTCCACGCTGCTTGCATCTCGTTTTAGCGCAGTATCGCTTGAGCGAATCTTTAACGATATCCTTCACGTTCTCACTTTCTTCGTGGCGTCATTCGCGCGTGCTTGGAAATGCTACACAGCATACCAGATCCTGATCCTACGGCGGATGCGTCTCCTCGCACGTGAGGATTGCTTTTCGCGCCATTTTTCACTGCCGACGCCGAGATACTTCCATCTCGACAAGTCTGGGATATTCGCGAAGAACCGCAGACGTTATTTTTTGTTTTTCGGTCGGAACAACTAGGCCGTATATCAACTTCCTATTTCTGGTGCATGAGGCATGAACCTAGCGCCACGGTTATTGAAAGCATGTTATGGTCCTGACACAATTAGCGATGTATGAGCCATAACTTGAAGATCCATCTTCCGTATGATTGGCCTCATCTCCGCATTATCGCTGCTACCGAGCAATAAATGGACCCGAATGTCCCTTACATATCCATCATGCGTGTCAAACCTCAACGTCTTTCCCTAAAAACATTATTTCAAGGACACAAGAGGCAGCGAGATAGGTGTTAGGTTAAATGCTTCAGCAATTCCTCTCTACTGTATACGGCGATAATAATGCACTGCAGCCCTCAACGGTGACATTAACTTGCAAATTTCGCCGAGAACGTACAGAAACCTACATACAAAAAGGTGCGCTAGAATCACAAACATGAAAAGATCATTGATACAGCTCCCGGTTCACACGAATGCCAATTTGAATATTGAAATGCAAAGGCAAATCGAAAGCAGGGGAGACACAATCCCAGATTGTTGGTTGAAAGAACGAGGAACCTCACAAAATAGAGATCCACGTCTGGAAATCGGGTGTCCGATGTTGCAAATCACTAGTCTAAACTCTGGTACTCGTGGTAAAATTGGCGTTGAAGTAGACAAAACATTAAACTGGTGCGTTGCTAATCTACAATGAAAACAAACTGTCAAATGAATGGATCATGGAATACCCAAAACAAAACAAAAACCAACACAATATGTTACGATAATATTGGGACATGATCACTACAACAACTTTCTATTACATCGAGATGATTTAAGAACGATTTCCTCGCACTTACCAATCAAAGCGAACTCTGCCGGCGTTCGGCCACCAGCAACAAGCCAGCGGCACCATTCGATGTTGTCACTGTTGGATATCGAACTCTCAGGCGACAGCAGATCATCGAGCAAGCGGTTCAAGCTGTCCGATGTACCGTTCACGGCCAGCTCGCGATGAATATGAGCCGAGGCAAGCTTCTTGCCCTTCTCCTTCAGCCGAGCCACCGACAGCGGGCGGCGTGTCGATGGCGATGCCCGATCCGTACCGGCCGTACCGCTTCCGGTACCGTCATCGGTACTGCTAGGTTTATTTCTATCCGCCATTGTGTACAGGCGGTCTCATGCGTGTTAATATCGATGTAACTCAATCTTTCCCTGTTTGCACTCGTTTTGATGCTCACACACACACACACACACTTCCTTAAGCTTATGTGCTTCTTTACCGTCGCGAAGAATTAGCACCTCATCCAGTCATTTGCGCGTCCACGATCAGGCAGCACGGGTACGATGCCTGTTTTCGTGAAGAGCTGGCTTCGTTGCTTCGGTTGATCGCTGTGGATATTGCCGTGTCCACTAGCAGACATTTGTCCCTCGGAATCATTAGTAGCCCGGCGCTTCGCCAACTCAGTGCCGTGCATCTTTCTCCCATGCCACCAAAGCCGAACTACAGCGACCGGGGGGAACCATCGTACCCCGGGAGGAGACCACACACTAACGGTCTTGCTTGATTCAGGTTGATCGTGTTAAAATACTGGAAAAGCACACTCGCGAAAAACACTTTCCTATGGTTTCTTTCGTATTCTTGGTTGATAGTGAAGGTTTTGGATCTGGACTCTCCGAATCATCCAACGACTGTGTTGATTGTAGATGAGAATTCTGATACACACCGATAAGTTTTATGTACAATTCCAACCACCACACTACTATTCCGTTTCGATATCGGACACCTTCACATACGCATTGCCTCAAAAACACAGACACACATCATTCGCAACAAGTAATGGAGCTCGTTTGGAATGGGCAGGATACGGCTAAGGATATTAACCAGGAGCAGCACACAGGTACAACTGACTCTCCCATCCGGTGGTTCGACTTTCACTGGACGCTATTTCGCTGGTCGCTTACCCTTTTTATAGCATCGGTCAACAATGGACGCACATCTGCGCCATGACCTTCCCACGTCCATCCCGTACACTTTTCTCTTGCACGCGCTAACCGGCGGACTGTCGCAGTAGCGTTAGCAACGCCACCATCATCAGGTGCAGGCGCGTAACTACCGAGATTAAAATAAGGCTAGACCCCGGTTGTTTTGTTTGTTTCGTACTCCCGGTTCCAAGATTCCAGGATTTCGATCAGCACTGCACTTTTTAAGCTCCACTTCCTAGACGCGAGCGTTCAATGCATGTTTCTCCTGTATGCGTGTCATAAACGGTAGCTAAAATGAGAAATAAATTGAAGAGAGGTATGTTAGATGTTTTCATTTTTTAAACAGATTCCGTTTAGATTTCTTCTACATTGCTATATCACCGCGATATCCTTGGATGCTTATTATGAGGAGGCAGTTATTTGCAGTCAACAAACTTCACGCTGATTGGCAAAAGAAGCTCTACACATTGGAACCAGTACTATAGCACCATCTCTATATCTCCTCATTGGTCCAGAAGGCTCTGCTCGCTATCCTAGACGCATTTGTTTGCCCAGCATCTTGGACGCTTAGGTTAGAGAGCTTTTTTTTCGAACAATCGTTCAATAAATACTGCACTCGACCACGACTACTTTTCCGCGGGGGAGGAAATAAAAAAAAACAGTACTATTCTGCTAGAGTATCCACCTGTTGCTATGCACGGCAGAATAAATTGATTGGATTGAGTTGAGGTTCGGGTGTATTGTGCATTTTTCCCGTTGGTGTTTTGTTCGGCAGACCAACCAAACAATTCCAGGACACCCCGGGAAGGATGCAAATACTGTAACAAAAAGCGTGATGCATTTGGATGTCCTGCCCGGGAAAAAATCGAACCATTAGTGATTGGGTAGCGGGAAATAAAAATAAAACCACCTGGCAGCTCTCGGAATCAATCACAATCCACGACCGTGGGCCGGTGGGAAGTGCAATTATTCGCGAATGGGTTTCTGCTTTTCTTTTCCCAGCCAGCAGCATCATCAAATAACCTCCCGCTAATGGACATTGACATGCCCGTGGGCTATGTCCAGGAGTTGGAATACATATATTTTTTGTTGTTTTGTTTTTAAATTGATTAATGCACACAGCCTTGATGGATGTTTGTCTGTTTGTTTGAAATGACGCTCCGCTACGGTTATTGGATGTTGGAATCCTTTTCCACCATTCCAGCGCAAAATGGGGGGGAAACATATCTGCCCTAATAATGTCAACAACAACTTGTTTTGCGTGCAGTACGCGATTCCGCTGATTTGATTCGTTCCGATGTCTTGCTGGCAACTTCAGCTAATTGGACGCAAAATTTCCATGGCGATCGGGAACTTTTTTTTTATTTTTATTTTTTTTATTTATCAATTTTCAATACGAGGAAACATAAACTCGCCACATAGAAATCACGGATGAAAAGCTTGCCGCAGGTAGGCACAGATCGTTATCTGCATTTTCTGCATCTGTCAAAGAAAAGTTTCCTCTAATGAGCAAATGTAGCGCACATCAGCATCAACCAGCAAAAACTAAATGACGAAAAACAAAAAGTACACACGATATTCTGCGGAAAAGAAAACTACCGTTTTGCCGAGTGGACCAATCCACACCAGTGGAGACTAAATTTTGCACCTTTTGCGTGTGCTGATAGAGTTTGGCCGAGACAAACTTTTAATTAATACCCTTTCCTTTCACTACCGAACCGGCCGGAATCGCTGGTCGCGTTCGTCGCGACAGTGGGGAACAGGTTAGAACGCACTACTAAGCAGCTGTTGCCTCAACATCGGTAGAAAAGTTCGATTTTAAATCCTCTCTTCCACATGGTCGCTTGATGCACTGAGGCTGAGGAGTAACTATGGAATATCGCCATTCAATTATACACATCCAGAATGTCAATCAAATGACTGCAATGGCCAATTAAAATCGTGTAATATGCTTGTTGACTGGTGAAGTTATTCATAATGTCTCTTATAAACTGTTTGCCGCTCCAAAGTTGACAACTCCGTGCTGTGAATTGAACGTGACAAGTTTAGAGCTTTTCGGAAGCTAAACATAATGGCGATCGACCTTATCCCGCCTTATCGATACGCATTACTATGCGTGTGTGCGTGTTTTGCGATGCCTTGTATCAATTTAAGGTGTGTACGGTAACGTCGTGTTAAGGTGTCAACTCACTGACAGATGACAATTTTATCAAATTGGATCTTTAGTCATTTTTTTTAACAAAGAATTCTGGATGATAAAGAATGCTACAGCGTTAGATGATGTTGAAAGCTGTCAGTAAATTTTGCACTAAAAGTCAACTAATCAAAACGAGTTTTGCAACACTGCAACACGCAAGATTAACGTGTTGGTTAGCGTTCTTTACAATACTACATGATGCCAGACGTTTCGAGATACGCACGAAAACATGACTAACCGTAGGGAACGAACACACACCCACAGAGCATCGGCGAGGTTCGCCTCTTCCTACTGGCACACTGACGTCAGCTGACTGCTGCCTCAAGTCAACAGAATAACAACAGAATGATCTGCCCCATTGGACACATTTGACAATATGCGGTTGTACATTAACATTAGGTAGTAGTTCGTCTAGAATCTGAATCTTCTGCACTACAAGTTGGACGGGAGTTCAAATCACATCTGGACGGAAGGAGTAAAATGGGATTCCACATACGACGGGTATGTAGCGCCACGTAAAATAAGGAAGCGCACTGTATGTGAACAACATTATTAGCATTGACATATCGCCAAGGTATCTGATGAGACACAAGCACGACATTGACGATTGACTTTTATTGAGTAGCATCATCAGCTCGAGGGTGGGTGAAGGTATTGGAACTCTGCTTCAGCCGAACCGAGAGGCTCGTAAAGTAGGCGATCAGAGTACATATATATATATATATTTTTAACCTAAGCTCGTAAAGCTGCTACTCACAATTACCTACACATGTTACCACCTTTTTTTTTCTCTCTTTCTTTTTTTTTGTTGTTGTTGCTCATACCATACCCCGATAGGTGTATTGGGTGGTTACAGACGCCCTCGATAACGCCGGCTCAAGTATGCTGTGAAGGGGTTTTTGGTTGCGTACCGTGCGCTTGATCGTGGAGCATGCAGAAACACCGAGAAGAAATGTATATGGGCTTATGCCCGCACACACACACATAGCGAGACGTTTTTGTTCGGTTGGGCGATCGAGGTTGGCGAACCGGACCGATGTACGTGTTTGCTTGCTAGAAGAAGACAGTAGCAAACGGCCAAGGGGAGTACCCGTGGCTGGATGGCGGTGCGCAATCGGTCCGCATCGGAATCGGATCAGTTTGGTTGTTGGTGCGCGCGAGGTGGTTGCACTGTGCGAAATGTGCTGCGGTCAGTTTGGGATCATCTTCGCCGGTTGCGCACACCCGGTTCGCTAGAGTCGAAGTACTCTACCGCACGCAAAGCGATCAGCTCTTCTTGCCCAAGCAGAAGCTAGAGAGAGAGAGAGAGCGAGAGAGAACTCGAAAACGCAACATGGCTAGAACGGAACACAGCAGCTAGCCGGTTGGCTAGAAGTTGGAAGTGTCCAGTTTATAATGCTTACGTGCGCAACGATACATATGCGTGGTGAGCTGTCAGGAACGCCAGGGCAAGTGCCACACGTTGCACTTAGCAAATGTTCGTCAACGTGCTCCAAGAATGCGCGGATGTGAAGGGAAACGAAAGCCAAGAACATACAAACATTCGATGGTACAATAAAGTAACGTGAGCTGCAAATTTTGCCCTCCGAAACGAAGTTCCGCAAAATCGATGTCGGTAGGAAAACCTTGACTGTTGTATGCTTCGTCAACGTCAACAACCACGCTTAGGATTTGTGAAAACTCTGCATCCAGAAAAACAAAACCGCGGTCATATTTCGAACCTACACTGTTGCAAGACCTCAGGGTAGACGTACTGACGCCGTTTGGAAATTTTTTCTACAGAAAATGCTTAAATTGTTAGAATTACTTGAATCGGAATCACTATCATGAGCGAAGCGCCCTGGAGAAACGTTTGATGCCCTGCTACATCGAATTCTCGATCCGATCTCAGTGCCCCAGCACTTTGCAATATTTGTGTACTGTTGTCCACAAATACTCGCAACTTCCTTTGTGGTAGGCATTCCTAACATCCTCAGGTAAACATCAGCTCTGTAGGACTAAAATGCCCATTTCTGTTGTATCTCTGCTCGCACTCTGCTAAGACATGGGATATCGCCATACACCGGGCTTAAACTCCATTAGACGAAGGTACCTGCCAAAAAAAAGGGACACGGCAAAACCAGTGAATCCTTGCCACGGACAATAAGCAGGTTAAAACTACCTGAAAAGTGGAACCAACTCCACCTCGTGTCGAGATCATGGAAAATAACTCTTTCCTCTTCTCGAAGTTTTCGAAGGAGTTCCAGCATGCCTTCGTGATTTTTAGCCGCTGAGATGAGTCCCAGCACAGCTCGAGATTTTGCTAGTTGTATTTACCTGTGGCTATGCGAA
Source organism: Anopheles culicifacies (assembly GCA_000473375.1). Lineage (NCBI taxonomy): Eukaryota > Metazoa > Arthropoda > Insecta > Diptera > Culicidae > Anopheles > Anopheles culicifacies. Next base: position 9,425 of record KI422948.1, on the reverse strand, counting down.
TTCCATCCCTACCGATTGATTGAGAAATGGCTATCTTTTCTGATTGATTTCAGGGGTTTTTTCAAGTATCGTGATGTTTGTAACTTGTCTTAAACCTGGACCAGAAAACCTGCAACGCAAGCTTGTCACACTGTTACACGTAGTCTCGGGAACGAGAGCATAAAGCATAAGGTTTCCACCGTACCACGCTAGCGCACCTGGCAAGGGAATGAAGCCGCAGAGACATTACAGTGAGAGTATTCGATCGGAACCACGCTGCGCTTAAGCGGCTGGATATTACACAAATAGAGAACAAACGTCTAAGGCCAAAAGAAAAGCCTGCAAAAGCCCAAAATATTTAGCAGCAGCTGATGCCGGATTGCCTCTCCAGCTCACCGGGCGTGTTCGCTGGTGTGCGCGTGTGTTTGTGTCTATCGAGCTGGTGATGTGACGCTGCGGTCACTGCCGACAACACCACCGGCCTCCATCAGATGTGTGGCCAGGCAATAGGCACCATATATTTACGTGCGTGCACTCAAACGTGGATACGAGGGGCCGTGCACACTACAGACCATCTTTAAGCAGGTTGGTTCAACGGCCATGACGAGTTCGCACGAGAACCGCCAAGGCATCGTCTCTCGCGTGGCGCTGATGTAAGGTGGCGCTCTACTGTACAGCTCTTCGGAATTGTAAGAATTCCAACATGTGCTCTTCTCTTTGGTGCATTTGGTACAGACCAAAGCTCGCAAGATCTAGATGTGCTGTTGGAGGATGGATGTACAAAATGTTCTGTTTCCTCTAACGTCGGGTTGCCGTGTGTGTAGCACCATTTTTTAAAGCAAAGATTTTGATATAGAAAGGTGAGTTAGGTTTAGCAATGGCCAACTCCTATTCCACGCTATATTGGGGTTTTGTTATGCACATAAGTAGACGACATATCACATTCTTATTCGATCGGCTTCTTGATCATTAGACGACTACCTTGATAATGAAATGAACACCTATCACAGGAGAAGCCGTGATTGAACGCGCAGGTCTGATGCTGCGATTGAACCTCTACCTGTGTATGTAAGCGTGTGTGTGTCTGTTTGCGTAGTTCTGGTGTGTTGGTGTTAGTGCACTACCATTTATGGGAGCACACTACCGAACATCCGGATAATCTTACACATATTCTAACGCTACAAGCACCCAGATGGAATATCCTGCAATTGCACAGTTGAAACAATAGAAGAAAAAAACATTCATTGCATGCGTTTTTTACAAGGTTTACAATGTCACTAACCAGTTCAACACACACACACACACAATGAGATTTAGTGAACTCACTGAACATGGAAGCAAAACAATAGACCCATTAGTGAAATTAAAAAAATCGTAATGCAGAAAATTTTCCAAAATAACCGTAACACTGTACAGCACACATACAAATCACACACACACACACACACATGCGCATAAATGATGTTAAGGCAAGCTAGCGAATATGCCTACGTACGCATACGAACAAACGGGCCACCTGGTTTCCGACCATATTTCCCTCACGCACACCCGCACTTTCGTTGCTTACATATCGTGATAAATGAATTTCCCTACCATCGGTGGAAACTAACGGGGACAATCCCCTACGATAGGAAACTAGGGGAGGGGAAGGAAAACCAATGCGTGGGGAAACTGTCATCTTTTGCATCCATGTTTCGTTAAACCGTCCCGGTTTTGGAGCAAGTGACGGCATTCCAGAAACTGCCGCTGTAATGGTGGTAGTGTGTTACGGATGAACACCAATGAACACACACCGCGTGTGGGTCGTGCATGACCTCCAGCAAATTATACACGATGGAGTAAGGCGAAAAAGAGAACGATACAGAGAGAGAGACAGAGAGACAGAGAAGAAGAGAGAGGGATTACTCTTGGTTGATGGAGGAATTGTGGTGGTTTTGTTTGAACAATCCTTCTGATGTTGAATCAAATCCACGGCGAAACAGATACACTCACACACATGCACACCAATATCGGCAAAACCATGCATGCATATGAAGATCGATCGATTTTGTTCCTTTCTGTTGCACAACGTTGCAGCAACAAGCATTTATCGGGCAGCATTTATTTGTGCAGAAAAATGGTTGCCTTCGCTTTACATTATAACCCTTCTTGCTCCGTCGTTTGTTTGACCATGCTTCACATGCACTAAATCCTATGACAAGATGCTTGCTAACATTCAACGGATACACACCGTCACCGTCGCTTGTGTGCCTGTGAAAACCTTAACCTCTATTAGTTTCATCCACACACCGCTAATCCAAATTTCCACAAAAGGCCGCACGTGGAAATCGAACCGGTGGTTGCACTCGAGCGAGAGAAAAAAAAAATACACATACACACACACACACACATATGCAACCCATAAAATCGACTGATTCACGATTTACACGCACAATACGATGATGGTATGATGATGACGCGGAAAACGGGCTGTTTCTATTCCGATGAACAAATAATAACACACACACATACACACAAACACACAGAGTCGCATTTACACGGGTAAACACGTTTTGAGGTGATTTCGCCGGCTAATGGCCGTTTCCTGTCACCGAAATCCCGCAACATCAAACCGAAATGGATTCGCTTTATCGCTCACACAACTTACCGTCCTGATTGCACGTGTGTTCATTTGTTTGTCACTGTTTGCAGAATGTATTGCTAGATGCTGGGACTTTTCTGCTTTTTTTTTAGTTCAACAAAACAACTAAACACGACCATGGACAGACGCACGTCCGTACGCACCGAGAGATCAGCGGGAAATGAACACCTTCTGTTCGGGTGGCCGTAATGAACACTGGTAAGCGCGCACCTCCACACATCTCTACATGATCAAATGCACTGTAATATTCGCCCTTCATTAGACCACCCGTCCATGTTGAATGATTCGATATTGTACATGTGTATGAGTGATTGTGTAAGCGAGCGAAAGAGAAAACGAGATAGCTAAAATGCGCGTTCTAAAGGCCCCGCTTCACGTAATGCGATGAACACTGTTCATGATTGTTTTATTTTGTAGTCAATAAATTATTAACTCCAACAAAACAAATATCACAAAAAGTAAAGAAATTAAAGAAAACAATATTACTAAATTCTTTTTATTTTGTTTTTTTGTTCACGCTGATAAATTAATTGAGCCGTACCTGTTTTATGTGTGTTAAGTTTTTTTTTATAAATATTTTATTTTTAAATTTTTGTTTATTTTTAAGAGTATACGTTTTTATGATAAAGAATTGTATTTAAAAAAAAGCTGCAACGGCGAAACACACCGTTGCAGTGCAAAGAAGCTCGATGTTCGTTATGTACCAGGATCAAAAAACAATTTGAAATGTAACGTATAGTCTCGAATCAAATATTTAAAAATCTAACGGGATGCTGGGAGCTAAGACCATCTAGTCACCAGCAAGGACAGAAGCTGTAGAGCTACGCCTTTATGATGTCATATGAAACCTCCAAGCCTTGTCTCGAGTATCACTTTTAAACTGTGCATAGATGGATGCGTAAACCACATGCAAAGAGGCAGGGTGTGGAACGTTAGCTTTAAGAAATCACATGTGATGATGATTACAGACAACATTCGCTACGTAGAGTTAACTTCACCCAAACACAAACAAAATGCCCTAGAAGTATTATGAAGTAAGATAGTAAATGCGTTTTATTCATCATTTCACTTCCGTTTACAAATAGATCATATCGTAAGAACAATAAAACGTAAATGTAACTTATTGGAAAAAATCGCTTCGAAACAAATTTATTGTTGCGTTTCCATGATTTAATCACTGCTTCCGTGCACTTTTTCTGCACGGTGACGTGATGCAACGTAGCTTCCGCTCTCAGTATCAATGTTCCTTCCTTCCTACACAAAACAAAGGTGTGGAATGGAATAAAAGTAGAATTAAGTATTACGACAACACACACATATAATTTTTTCCACAGTTCCTATCGTTACGTGCGAGGATTTAGGCAAGGAATAGATCGCCCAGTTCTTAGCATTCGTAATCGACTTTTAAAAAAATGAAGAAGGATTAAAACTGTACGCACTACGGTGTATTGTACAAGGCAGCTCATCACACTTCAATACTATTAACATGCGCATCGTCCTTACAGTCTAACAATTACTGCTTCCGATTATGCTAAGTAACAAGGTGAAACATTCAAAACTACATCCCCTTTTTCGATTGTGCCCTTCGCTGTTGCCCACTCATACATACGCTCATTCGATAGATATTGCTTATGTGCTATGCTGTTTGCTTTTATGACTAATTGTGGCCTTGCGCTTGCGAAGGAGCCAAAAAAAGAAGCTACGCTGGTGAACCTTCTACCGTCTGAACATTTGAAGCAAGAGAGGATGCCAAGGGGAGAGGAGATCTTGAGCGACTGTCCTGATATAAGTAAGGAATCAGCAAGGAGCAGGCACTGTTTGGAATAAAGATCCTCACTAGCTAGAACTTTTTGAAGTAATGATATAGCTCGGGGTTTTGAGCAACTAACATGGAAGAAAGGTTCAGTTCTCGGTCTTAGCTCGAAAAAACAAATTCCTTAGTGTAGACGTTCACCAATGTAGATTAATATAATAATGAAAAAGTACAATCAACGTATTCTGATTCGAGCTTTCATGCCAGAGATGTTGCAAAGGCCATCTCTAGACCTTCTCTGCAAGCAGTCGCTCTTCTGCTTCGGCCAGGTTCTTGGGTGCCGTTCGCGAACCACTCAGCACCGTTTTTGTGCCCTTCGTCGTTGGATCGTAGCCGTACAGGAAGATGGAACCGATTACAAGCGCTGCACCAACGGTAAACTGTAACGAGAGGCTGAAATCGAAAAGGTAGATCGATGCAACGCAAGAGATGATGATGGCGAGTGAAGTGGCGAAGCCTTTTAGGATATTATCGGCATATTTGACGACCACGGCTACGATCAAACCACCGACCGCTTGCAGCACGAACAGATAGACGACGTATGCGTCATAGCCGAAGAAGAAACCGTGGGCGGCTAGCTGTGCGCCATCGTTCACCACACACGTCAGCAATCCGAACGGGAGCGAGAGCAGGCTCAGCTGTATGTTCCGCATCCAGATGGAGATGTCCGCACCTTTCAGCATCTTCTCGAAGTAGATACCGGCGAGCCCGGATAGGAAGCACGCACCGAGCGCCGCACTGAACCCGAGCAGTCGGTTCTGTGGCGGTCCATCGCCCGGTGGCATTGATTGCTGGCGCGTTGCGGCGGTACCACCATCCTCACCGGTCTGTGCCAGCTGTACACTGGCGACACCTACCACCAGGAAGACGAGTGCGGCCCATTGGGTCGGTAGTAGGCGGCGGCGTAGAATGAGCACCGCAAATATTGCGGTGGTAAGTATCTTGAGCTGATAGGTGACTTGATATGTGGCCGCATCCAGATGCGATGCCGACACGTAAAGGAGGTTGTTCTGAATAATGTACAGCATTGACGGTACGCTGATTTTGAGCGTATCGAGCGGTTGCTTGACGATCGTTTGATGCAGTGCGGATTGCAGCCGGCCAAGATGCTTACCCTCCTCCAGATAGACGAGGAACAGGCTGGTGAACAGCTTCACCACCTCAGCCATCACGACCGCGGTAGAGCTGACAAACATATCGCCCGGCCGCGTCCGGCTATAACGCATGCTGAGTCCGAGGATGGCATTTTGCAGCGTGAGCGTAACGAGACTGAGATACTTCAGATTGTTGCTATGGGCTGACCAATTAATGAGACGGTTAGAAGCGAGCAAAGCTGCCGAACGGACGCATCTTGGACACTTACCAGCGGTCACCTTCATCTTGAGCATGACAAACGGACAAACAAGAGCACGGAAAGCAAATTGAGATACGAACACGGACGTGGAAACATTCAAATATAGCTTTTCTGCAGCCCGAAATAGCGGTCAAGTATTGTCAAAGGAAAAATTTGACTACGTTGACACTAGCCCGCAGCTGTGTACGTTGTGTTGTTTCGTGAAGCGCTTCCACCTATCCACCCACCCGCAGACGCTGCTATTGCTTTTGATGTTTGTTTTGCCAACAAAACGATTTCCAGCCGGAACGCTTTCCGTTTCCTTCCATTGGCTAGATAAAATACACATCAAAACATTGCCGAGCGCACTGTGCGGGTATTTGACGTTTGCTTTGACGTTTCGAAAATCAAACGATGCATGACAGTTTGAAGCAAATATTGATATTTATATTCTTTATTTCTTTTGCTACAAAAAGTCAACGAATAGTTTCTGCTCTGTTCACTTTAATTTTATATTTTTATAACTAAGCGTACAGCAAAAACGGCCTGTTGGCATCAACTATTTGTAGAAACAAAAATCTTTTTTCCTCTCCTATTGTCCCATAGTGCGTCCAATGACAGCAACGTTTCAATGACAACTACGAACGCTTGGAGAGCCACAGTCGAAACGCTAAGCGCACAAATTACATCTAGTCATTCAATTCGTTGTCAACGTTCATACGAAGTGTAGTGCTAACTGGTTTCCGGTGCGAATTGCTGAATTTGTACAATTCAGGTAAGAAAAGCAGAAAGCTGATGCTGGTGTAGATCTTTGTCAGGTAGTAAGGCGAAAGAGTTACGAAAACTGTGTCGTAAAGCAGATTCCCGTCGAGTGATTCATTTTCCTGAATATTCTCTGTGCTGGGGAGAACGAAGGTTGAAAATTTTGCCAGGTAGTATATGAAGTCTCTCTAACCCGGCTTTTAGGTCGGGGAAAGCTATATCTTAGAAAAAGAGGGTTTCATTTTTGTGCCGCTTATGGCTGATTCTTCTTTGATTGATTATTCGATGGGTCGAATTTTCTACCATGCTGTCTGCTATCGCAGGTACACGTGCGTTCCCCAATGTAGGCAAATAGGTAAAGGAAGCTTTTGGTGTTGCTGTTCACAGCAGGTTTTCATTAAATGTGATTCAAATAAGTCACAATCCATTGGTGTTGAAATCAATCCTTCGCCGGCGTGTTTGATGGTTGCTAATCGAAAAGTGATCTGGAAATTACTTTACCGTCGTTAGAAATTAGCTAAACGTGCATTACTAATTGTCTGGTTTTCTTTTAAGAAAACCGGCGGCGTCCTTTTTGGGATGGGATAACTGAAAAAAAA